>JACEGR010001961.1:0-145375 GCA_014170235.1 Listronotus bonariensis | reverse complement strand
TAAGCCAAACGAATCCGCTTGTAATTACACAGCAAGTGCATGCCGATTTGAACTGCATTTTGGCTCATTATTATTCAGTTTTTGGCTTATTTGGGCTTATTTACTTTATGAAGTCCAGGAACCATGTGACTTCAGAAATTAAAATTTACTAATCGAATAAAAAATGCGCAATAACTTTACTTTAATTATAGTACTAATAATTAATAGATGACACATTTAAAAAAAAGTAAATTTAATTTTATTGGTTAAGCAAGGATTCTAGTAATAATAAAAATGTGTGATTATTCTTTTAAAAGTTACACTTTTTTTAAAACCTTAAAGATATTTTCTAAGTAATAATTAATATAGGAAATATGAGTCCTTTTAAATTGATAACAAAAGATTAACCGTTCGCATTTATTTTTAAAATCTTAAAATCAGGTATTTAACCAGACCTGATTTATTCTAGCAATAGGAATGTAGAAGCCAAACTATTCTCTAGGTCTATCCCAGCCTTGGTAATAACCTATTAGAGTTTCTATTTAACAGCATGAGGCGGCAATTCCAGCCTAGTTGCAACAGAGCCCGCTAATTCTGATTAATAGCACAGTGTCATGATCATTACAGGAATCGATTTGTAAGAGGCATTTATTCTTCTAAATATGTTGGACCTACGCAGGACTACGCATTCACTGAGCATAATCAATGGTTCTTAGTCTGGCGTAGTCATAAAAACATATTGAGCCAAACGAATTCGCTTGTAATTGCACAGGGGTTTTTGGCTTATTTACTTAATAAAGTCTAGAAGTGTGTGATCCCAGAAATTGAAATTGACTAAACGAATAGATATAAAGCGCAACAACTTTATTTTAATTACCGTACTAATAGTTCATAAAAAATAAATTAAAAAATAGATTAATTAATTTTATTAGTTAAACAAGGAAATGTATTACTATTGTTCTAAAACTTTCAAACCGTAAAGATATTTTTTTAAGTAATAAGTAATGTAGGAAATAGAATTCGTTTTAAATTGATAACAAAAGATCAACCGCTCGCATTTATTTTCTAAATTTTAAAATCAGGTACTTAACCAGACTTGATTTAATCTAGCAATAGGAATGTAGAAGCAAAAACTATTCTCTAGGCCTATCCCAGCCTTGTTAATAACCTATTAGAGTTTCTAGTTAACAGCATGAGGCGGCAATTCCAGCCTAGTTGCAACAGAGCCCGCTAATTCTGATTAATAGCACGGTGTCATGATCATCACACGAGATCGATTTGTAATTACACAGCAAGTGCATACCGCTTTTAATTTCATCTCGACTCGTCAATAATCAGTTTTCGGCTCGTTTACTTCATATAGTCCAGGGGCTGTGTGAAAGTAGGGTGACCGAAGTTAATTTATCAGAGGAGTTTAAATTGACACCAATATTTGATCACCAAGCAAGGGTTACGATTCCTGTTACATTAAGTAGTGAGTAATCTTTTAGTTATATAGTATGGCCCTTAAAATATATTAAAGACTACTTACTTGTATTTATATTTTTTAATTATTTTGGTATGTTTAAAATGTACAGGGTGTTACCAAATATTGTTAAGAAAATTTAAGGGCAGATTCTACTACTAAAAATATGAAAAAAGTTTAGATAGTATATTCCATTGAGTGTGCAACAAATGGGAAACTTTATTATTTGTAATTTTTCATAAAATTGTATTTTTTTATAAAAGTAAGAGCAGAGTCCCCAACTATATTAGTTGTTGGTTTATTTAAAGTCTAGGGATATATATTTGTTTAAATACAGAACATACTTTTAAAATACTGGAGTTGTTAAATATTATTGAAACAAACTAAAAGTTGGCGGTCTCTTAAAAAGTTAAGTTAAATTATACAAAAACACATTTACTTATTTAAAATTATTTAGAAGCGAGTTAGTTAAGGCTGCCTTAAAATAATAAATCTTTTGACGAGTCTACTAGGCATATTTATACAGCCAGATATGAAAGCGATGCTTCAACCCAGCCTGTTACTGTCAAATGTTTCGGGTGTCGGACTAGGCGAAAGCGTCACTTTTTTGTCAGACAAGTAAAGCACAATGTTTAACACGCAATTTTTAGACACTGCGCCAAAAATCGTAAGGTAAGTACAGTCACGAAACCCGCCTACTCCCATACCTTAAACAACAAAAAAATGTAAGGCACTAAATTTTTTGCAAGCTTTTTATTTTATTTGAATATAGCAAGTAAAACTATAACTTTCGAAGCCTAATTCTTTTTTCTATCTCATTTAGGTTTTGAGAACAAAAATATAATCCAATTAATTACATACCCCTGAAAAATACATATAAATGGAAAAACTTTTCTTTTAAAAATTATGTTTTCAATTGCTTTAATATCTAATATTATTAAAGCAATAACCCTTAAAACGAAAAGCAGATTGTTAAAAACGTATTCGATTATCCAGGGTGCGGCAGAATGGACTCCCACATTTGGGTAGCAAATAAAAAGTCTACTATAAAATATGAAGCTAAACTTTTATTATTTTCAAAAAGAGCACACTTTAAGGTTAGCAGCGACACACATGCGAAGGCGTTCCTAGAAGTTCCGCATCACTTTTATCACCATGTCTTGAGGAATAGCAGCAGTTTCATCTCGGATCGCTGTCTTGATTTAGAAAAGTCAAGAACCAGTTGCCCTTAAGTTAGCAACCCATTTAAAAATTGTTTTCCGGTCTGGAACAGAGGCATTCGGAGGCAATGCTCTTTAAGCTGACTTAAAAAGACATTCAATCCTGGTTGATTGAAATAGCTAAGAAACAAAATATAACTGTATATCTAATGCTTCCCCAGAAAACTGGAAAAAATGTGTCGAACATGTATTAGAAGTAGAAAATAAAATGTGGTCTTTGGATATAATAGTAGATACAACTGTTGAACCTCTAAATATACAAGTAGACTCATATGACTCAAGTAGTGATAGTATGTCAGATATGGAAGAATGTGAATAACTAGATGTAGATTATGTAGCATATTTAATTAGGTATAGATTATATTTTAAATAATTATTTTTAGACTATGCATTTTTAATGTGTATTATTTTCTTAATAAAATGGTTATTATTAACTATAATTATACCAACTGTACAATATTGATATACTATAAATTTTAAAATAAATTTTTTATTTAAAAGATTTTCATTTTACCTTAACTGTTTAAAAAGGGTAAGTTCCCAAAAATAAACTCAAGCGCACCGCCACTGTCAAGGTTTTTATCACATTATTCCCACGTAAATACGGGTAAACATCTGTTATTCCTTTGTATTTGACCCAAGAGGTTGACGAATATTAGAGCGGAGTCTGCCGGCCTAAAATTATGATGCCTTATCAGTACATAACAGGTAGAATTAAAGAAAAATATTTATACTCGGACTAACACAGAAAGCGAATTGCCATAAAATTAAATGATTTATTACTATCGCTTGCAACGAAACAGGGTATACCTTAATTATTTCTTAGGCTTTATTTCCCTATGGTAGAAGAGTTTGATTCCACACCTGTATATAGTAAAAATAACATTATTTAATAAGAACACATTGTAATTTTTTAAAGCAAAAATGCTTCTTTAAGAAAAATTGTTGTAAATTAAAAATATATTCTTAAGAAAATGTATATTATTTTTTGTCAAAACAAAATATTTAATTTGTCAATTTCGATCAACAGAATTTTCGCAGTGTGAATATTTTAAAGGGTTGTAAATAATCCTATTTACTTAAAAGTTGAGCAAACAGTTACAATAACTTATATTATTGTGAAGCTAATACCAGTAAGCAAATATATGACACCCATTTCAGATGTTCGACAAACCGGGTAAATAGCATGTAACTGATTATTCCATTGTGCCTTATAATCAAAACGTTAAATCTCTCTAAAATAGCGCGGAAATTTTGTATTCTCAATGAGTACCGTACCTTTAAGTACCCATATCTCAAGTAAAGCAAACCATTAAAACTGCTATAGAGTCGACTTACAATCAGATTCGTTGTTTTACGGATACGCTATCTTTACAAAAGGAAACTCCAATGACAACTGGACATAATTTGTTGCTTTAATTTGTTGCTTACAGTAAAATTTTGGATGTGGATATTTTTATTTTATTTATTTATTTATTTATTTAAGCAATATACGGGATACCCCATTATAACATTTCTTACAGATACATAAGATATTAAAAGATAATTATAAAACATAAAATAAAATTACTTTATACATATATCAGAAAATCACAGTTATAGAATCCACAAATAAACACTTACATTAACCACTTAATAGTGATCTGAAGCATTGCTTTCGAAAGAGATTAAGTGAGCTTCCAAAAGGATCTATACTAGGATGAGCATTCAAATATGCTAGGGAGCGTGAGATTGGAGAATGAAAACCATAGTTAGTCCGATGAAATTGAACTGAAAATAGCTGATTACTTCTAAGCGATCGAGTAGGGATTTTTAAACAAATTTGCCCAAGAAGAACCGGACAATCAATGTTTCCACTGATTAATTTGTAAATAAAACACAAATCACTAACCGCCCTTCTAACCTCCAGAGGTGGCAGGTTAAGATGAGAGGAGACTTCCTCGACCCTATCCCGCATGTTCAGTTTAAATGCACAATACTTCACAAATTTTTTTGAACATTCTCCAACTGGGCTTTATAGATATTATAAAAAGGGGACCATATCATAGATGTATATTCAATGTGAGATCTCACAAGAGAACAGTACAGTAAACGCAGTGAATTCACTGACAAATCCGCACCCACCCTCAAGATAAAACCCAACATTTGTAAAGCTTTCCCCGCAATATGCTTGTAGTGTTCTCTAAATGTAATATGTGAATCAAAAAATATTCCCAAGTCCTTAATGATTTCTACCTCTTCCAATAGGTTATTTCCCACTGTATATCTCTGATCTACTTTCTTGTTTTTTTATAAAAACTTATACAGCAACATTTTGCTACATTAAGTGATAAGTCATTTCTTACTGACCAATTATAAAAGGATGTTAAATTTTGTTGCAATATGTTGGAATCAGTCTCACTCTCAACCACACGAAACAGTTTCAAGTCATCAGCATAGAGCAGAAAATGGCAGTTGTTCAAATAGCCGTCCAAATCACTCAGAAACAAATTAAATAATATTGGAGCACAATGACCCCCTTGAGGAACACCTGACGTTACCTCAATCCACTCCGATTCAAAATTACCAATCTTTACTTTTTGTCTTCTACCTACAAGCATACTTCGGAACCAGCGTACAGATCGATCACTAAAACCCAGCGCCCGCAACTTAGCTATAAGCAACCTATGATTCACCCTGTCAAATGCTTTGGAGAAGTCAGTGTAGATCGAATATACCTGAGAGCCCTGCTCCAACGCATTCAACAGAATGGTCTCATATGACACCAAATTTGTAATTGCTCCCCTGCCATTCACAAAACCATGCTGTCTCCCCCAGTCATTCTCCTACACTTCCAACTAAGCTGATCGTAGACAATACTATCGAAAAGCTTTGGAATTGCGGACTGTCTAGATATACTTCTGTAATTTTCTATATTTTCCCTTTCCCCTGATTTAAAAATAGGAATTATAAAGCTTTCCTTCCAGACTTCTGGAAGCTCACCCTCGGCCAGTGACTTATTAAACAGCAGCATTAAAGGTTTAGCAATACAGTATTTAAGTTTACTTAACAAGTACTCTGGAATATTGTCAGGACCCGATGATAATTTCATCGGTAAATGTGAAATTTTCTCAAAAACACTACCTAAATCTATATCGCAAATGTCAAACTCAATAATATTGTTAAAATTGTATACAGGCACCTCAACATCATTATTACTAAATACAGTGGAGAAATAATCGGAGAATAGATCAGCTATATTCTGACCACTATCAGCCACTTTATTATTAAAAACATACAATCCAATTACCATATTACTAAATATTTTTTGGTATTTTATTTAATAATTATTAAGTTAATTTATAAGTAAATGTTGTTTAATTAAAATTTTTAAAACATGTGAATATTTCTTAACATCGGCAATCGTATACCATTTGTATGCTGTTAGTACCTAAGCCAAACATAAATAAATTGTAAAAGTACATTAAAAGTTGTATAATAACCACCAATCAAGTCAATCCACCACTGTAAATTAGATTTATTAGTCCAAAATTATACTAGCTAAAAAAATATTATATTTGTTATTCAGTTGGTATGTGATGAATGTTGGTTTTGTCTAATAACATAAATGTGATATTTTTTTTTTGTGAATAAATAAATAAATAAAATTATTAATTTTTACTTATTGTATAACAAACTTAACACTCAAAGATTTAATATTTCTTTCCTGGTTTGGCACTGATAATGTTTTTTTAGTTATTTGAAGTTTTGATGGTCTATAATTAGTTTTACAACAATTTTGTTATAATATTATTAGTTTAACTTTATTGAATAATAAAAGTTTAAACCTGCAAAAACAAAAATATTATTATTACTGGCATATCTTTTATTGTTATAGTGGTACTATATTTTATATTATTATTTATTTAAATTTCATATTATATTGTTGATATCTATACAAAGAAAGGGAAACATTTTTGGGGATATTACAGTTCTGCAAAAACTCAAATGGAGTATTTAGTAAGCAATTTTCATTTATTTTAAAATTGTCAGGACGACGTTTTGGCCTGGGTGGATAAGAGAAAAATCTGAATGTCACTGATTTCCATTTGAAAAACACATATTTGTTAAACGCAAAATTATAAATAAAGTTAAAATGGCGACACTACAAACGGTTTTCAGTTCACTCATTTATTTTTATTGGTTATATATATTTTTTATGTATATATGTATTGGGTGGTTTTTTTTTGGTTGGTATTATAGGGTACAGACTAAACGGTAAGAGATATAAAAACACTAAGATACGTGTCTCGTCCTCCTTTTAGTGGTTAGTTTAATAGAGTAATTAGATCCACGCTCAGTTGATTGGTTTAGAAGATACAGGGTGATTCTCAAAATTCGTAGATTTTTATTATGTTTTATTACTCGAACATTTATAGAGATAGAAAGAAACTTAAATTTTACGTAGAATTCAATGGCGTACCTTAAATAAATATAAATGTTTTAATTTTAAAGATATAACCTAAACTTACATTTTACACTATATTTTAAGGTATTTAAGTATGTGGTCTCTTTTAATAAATAATTCATCGTTTTATGGTCGTTCTTCAAACGAACCTAACGCGTTGTGGATGCTTCTAAAATGAACACAACGCGATGCGGTCATGAATTCACGACCATAAAACAAAAACTATTTAATTTCGGTGTTTGGTCATTCACCTTCGCCCATAACGCGTAGTGTGCGTTATTTTTGCTCAATGAGCGTTTTCGATATTTGTGCGTAACATGTATACAAAAACTCAATTTAAACAAGAAAACTAAAACATTTATTAACCAGAATAATATCAACCACAAAAATAGATTCATTTAAAATAGCAACTTAAGAATTATCTCAGGTACTTAATATTTTTTTCTGCTGGTGTTTAATCATAAAATTTGCTTAAACGCTTTTTATTTTGTTTGATGCATTTTTGGCGCCATCTTGTAATCGAACTTAAGCATATTTTGTGATTAAGCACCAGCGCAAAAAATTGTTTCTTAAGATAAATGCTTTGCTGCTTTTATAAACGAATCTATTTTTGGGTTGTTATTGTTTTGGGTAATAAATGTTTTAGCATTCTTGTTAAATTGGGTTTTTTGTATACATACCATTTAAAAAATAAATGAATATTAATTCAATCCATGGCCAACTATGTTTTTCAGATTTTCTTATTAGATTTGTGTTTAGAACAATACAAAATATTAATTGTTATGTATTGTTGTAGTCGCAAAAAAAAAGTAAAATACTAAGATACCATTTAAAAAAATGTAAGTTTGAGTTATATGTTAAAATTTAAAACATTCATATTTATTTTAGGTACGCCACTGGATTCTACGTAAAAAGTTATAAAACTTTTGCATTTGAAGTTTCTTTTTATCTCCATAAATGTTCGAGTAATAAGACATAATAAAAATCTACGAACTTTGAGAATCACCCTTTATCTTCTAAACCAATCAAGTGAGCGTGGATCTAGTTACTCTATTAAACCACTAAAAAGAGGATAAGACACGTATCTTAGTTCTTTTTGTATCTCTTACCGTTTAGCCTGTACCCTATATAATACCAACCAAAAAAAACACCTTGTACATTAACTCTTTAATTATTATTAAAGGAAATTAATTTTTACCACGACCACATATGAAAATTACATAAAGCAAACTCCTTGATCCTTTAGAAAACGAATAATATCACACTCGTCTTGAAATCTACTTTTCAACACTAGTGTTGAAAAGAACATATGACAGATGCTTAATTTCCGTTAAAAGATATTTACAGTATATTTTTAATAAACCAAAGGTTTTGACTTTACTTTGACTATCTTTTTTTAAATTTGATTCATTTTTGGATTTTATGTTTAAGGGTTTATAAGTTTATTTATAGATATTATTTTATAGCAAATGCTTTTAATAATAGGCAACCCATTTACAAGTGTCTAAAGGTTTGAATGCCAAAGTGGGGTTCTCGATTTGTAAAATTTTTACCTAACCACAAAATGCCAGGCGATTTTCTTTTCTAAATAAATCATACCTTGTTGAAAATGGCTAAAATCTGTTAAAATAAAAATAAAATTGCCATTAAATTAGAGTTGAAATTTAATTTAATCCATTTGGGACTGTAAGTTTTGTTTAGTGATAAGGTGTCTTTACGCAATTTAAAAAACTTAGTTAAAGAAATTACAGTGCATAACTTTTGTAAGGAAACTAAAATAAAAATACTAAATACTTACATACTTTTACATAAAATTAATGGTAATTTCTTTATTTGGATTTTATGGCATTGACATTGATTTACGTCTAAGCTTTTGTCAGATTATCTTGTCTGTGTTTAAATTAATGATATAAAAAAACTATATTAGAATTTTTGGTATGTAATTTTTTTTGTTCGTAGGAAAACTATTGTACATGACTCGTGCCAAAAGTGATTTTCACACTCGTGGTATTGTCGAACTCGGCTATCGCCTCGTGCGACAACATTCCCATCGTACATCACTTTCGACACTTGTTATGTAATATACTATTGACCTTATCTACAACAGAATATGTAATATTTTAAACGTAATTAATTTAAACAGTGATAGTAATAAGCCCCATAATACAGTACCCCATTATAACGCCACCAGTTCCCTATATGGAGGTGCCGCGTCTCAATACTAAGAATCAGAAGAACGAGAGATATAAATTTGAAATAATGAAGTCAAAAAAATGAGTACGGTTTATAAGTAGCAACTCAAGATTTACTTTAAACTAATAAAATAAAAAAGCGTGTACAGTAACCGACACAAAATAAAAATTCTACGTAACAGTAGCTCTATGATATCCGGGAAAAGACAGAAAAACTAGTTTTGTTCGCTGCAAATGATTTAAATTGGATATTTATTTTTGTGATAATTATCATACAGCAGGTAAAAACTGTTCATTATTCATAGAAAATGGTGACGAGCAACGGACATAATAATTTCATACATTGATAACTGTTAGTGGATATGTTTACCTACTGTTTAAAAACCGGCTTTATTGACTTAGGCTTTAATTATTCTTAGCTTGTTCCACCACCCAAGTAGCATAAGAACAGTTGTTTATAGTCTAAGAGCCAGTAGATGGCAGACGTTTTGATTTTTTTTTTTCATTTTTAATGTTAGTTCTTCAAAAATGTTTTTCCCTATATATGAAAACAGGAAACTTGGAGAAATGCAGGGGCTTACCATTTTTTATTTCTCAAAAATATCTTCATGGGTTCAAAAGTACAAAAAAAAAAGAAAGAATTATGGTTTTCAAGTTTTAAAAGTAAGAAATTTAGTACCTATGAATAATTTAAGTTTTATTTTTCAATTTTTTTTGTTATTGAATGACGCCCTAAAGTTTGTCAATAGAGTTTCTGGGCATCCTGTATAATAATTGTTATAAATTAAAAATATATATATATCCAATAGGAATCAAACTCCAGAACTCAATTTCTATTAAAAGCTTTTGTTTTGACAAAAATTATCATTATGTAATGGCTTGCAAATGAAATTTTTGACATACAATTTAAAATAAGTCAAAAACGTTGAGACTTGAATATAGGTCATTATACATAAAGTATGTTAAGAATATTACGCAAAATCATAAAAATTAAAAATAGGGTGTTTTATTTAAAATAAGGAAGTTGACATTGACTTCAGGTATAACCGGAAGTGCTAGAACTGTCAACTGTCTGTTTTATCTTCCCTACTTCCAATGCCTACTTTATAAGAAATCGATCGCAGAAATTCCTAGAGGGACATCCTGTATTCAAACATAGTATTAAATATTTAGTGATGCTTATTGTGTGATAAAGTTTTTAATGAATGCTTAAGAATTTTTTTTTTAAACAAGAGCGTATTTAAATAAAAAATTAACATGTTTAAAAAAATATATACTTTTGTTGTATTCTAAACTTTTAAACTTTATTGTATGTATAAACACATTGTACCTACTACACATTTTAATAATCAAGGTTTTTATAGCACATATTACACAGTTCAAAAGTTGATAAATTAAAAATAAATTAAAAATTACCATTATAATTATTAAGATATGTTTTTTAATTAGATGCATTTAAATTTACTTTAATAAAGTTAATTTATTGAAAGTTTATTATTAAATTCTAAAAGGAAAACTATATCTATTTGGTCTTACTCTTATTAAAAATTACCAGTATTTTTCCTGGAAAAATAATGTAAAACTAGGTAATTTGCTTTTACAAGTTTTAATTACAGGTTAAAGAGGGCACATTTAAAATAAAATCATTTATAAAACTGTATTTTGTTCTTTTTTTATACAGGGTGTCCCAACTCTATTTCTACACGAGATAATCTTCAGCTCCTGTACAAGATACAAAAATATTCTTTAAATAAAAAATGTTTACCTAAATACTCCCTTTTACTAATAGTACCAGTTAATATACAGGGTGTTTTAAAAACAGAAATTTTTATTGTTAAGTAGGTTTTTTAAATGAAACACCCTACATATTTTAACAAATTTTGACTTATTTAATTTTGTTTTAAATTCTACATCTAAAATGTATTACTTAGTATACGTCAAATATTGCTTGTTTTTAGGATATTACCAGTAGCTTATATACTTATGAACGATTAAAAGTGAAGAAAGAGAATAACATTTTGGTTTAAATTATTTGGTTATAATTATGTCACTTTCAATGTGACAAAAATTATAATACCATGTCATTAATTACCTTTTATTATAAAAGCTACTAATAGGTAAGTCAGTTTTTTTTTTATTTTAGATACATATTTATTACTTACTTAGGCTAAAAACCAGCCATATTTGACGTATTGCTATTTTTCAGTGCAATTTAGTAAAAGTGTCTAAAATAAACTAAAATGCTGAAATACCTAGTAGCTAGGACAATAAAAGGTAATTTATTACATGTTATTGTAATACTTGCCATTTTAACAGTGACAGCATTATTTAAAAATAATTAGAGCCAAAATATTTTTTCTTTCTTCATTTTTAATCGTTAATGAGTATATCAGCATACTGCTGATATCTTAGAAACCACCATTAATTGAAGTATAGTGTGTTATATATTTTTGATGTAGAATTTAATACAAAATCAAAATTTGTTAATGTATGCAGGGTGCACTTAACAATGGAATATATGTTTTTGAGACACCTTGTATAATAACTAGTTGTTAATAAAAAGGGTGTATTCAAATCAACATTTTCTAATTTAGGTTTATTGTATTTGTATCTTGTACACGGACGAAGTTATTTCATATATAAATATAGGTGGGACACCCAGCATGTAAAATTGTATATATAAATATAATAAATACGGAAAAAGAGAAACCCTCTTTAAGCCACGACTTTTGCATTTCCCTCACAATACTTTCAGGAAAATTCCACCACTCCATTACATTTCAATTTGAACAATGTACTTCTCCATTTTATCCCCCATCCAATTTTGATAAGGGTCTCATTTAAGAAACAATTCGTCTTTCGCTTGAGGCCTAAGGAAAATATATTATGTGTGCTTTACACCCCATTGCGAGAAAATCCTTGTAAATAAATTATAGCAAGAAACGCACAAAAGAATGACTCTCTGATGGGGTTAATTTTAAAAAATTAGCACGTCCATTTTTTTTTTAAAGTTAAGATAACATTATGTTCTATTAAAAAATTTAAAATATATTTAATCTGAAAAATTCTCTGGTTAAATGTTGATATTTTATTATTTGTATTATTCCTTTTAAAAATATCTCTCTGGTTTACTCAGAGTTAATTTATACATAGACTAAGGGTACATCGTTATACTGAATCTGATTCAACCGATCGGATAAAACCTAATCCGACAAAAAATTGCGATACACACTTTCAGGTTGAGAAAGGGATTGGATTGAACGCCATAAGTCAATCCTGTTTTTTAGGCGATTTGAACTGAGTTCATTCGGATTGTAGGTTAAATTTATACGATATTCATAGTTTTGAAAAAGGTTTAAAAATGACAGTTAAGTAAAACAGCTGATAAGTGCAGAAACGAAATAGTGGGAAATAAAATAAGCCTAAATATTTGCTAAAATATTGTGGTAGTATTTCTTTAGTACTTTGCGTTATTATTTTGTCTTATTTTCTGAAATTAAATGAAATTTATTAAAGAAATATCACAAAAATAAGGTTAAAAGTTTATTTTCATTTACTTGCTCTCTTTGTCATTGTATATACTTTTCTTTCTCAAATTTAAAAGAATTCAGAACCGGATTATCTGCATCCAATAGATTTTAGCATGAAGGGCAGAGTATTATGTTCAATGCGATCCGTCCAATCGGATTCAATTTTTACGATGTACCTTTAGAGTCATATACTAGAACAAAGTTGGGTCGTATTCGAATACGCAGTATTCTGAATACATTTGTGTGTCTGGTTTTCGGTATTCAAATATTCGGTATTTGAATACTTTTTTTCTGGTATTCGAATTCGTATTCGAATACCGATTTTCAGGTATTCGACCTCAACTCCTGCACTATAAAGAGTTGCGACAAAACCTCGACTTTTGGCGGTTTAAAGGTTAAACTCAATAAGTGACATTTTATGGTCTAGGGAATAACAGCGTTTTAATACAAAATTTGTAAGGAAAAAGAAAAGAAAGACCATTTTTTTATGTATAATATTTTTTCTACTTATCTCCTGTTTCCTTTTGTCCAAACTTTGAGTATAGTATAGATAAAACAGTGTTACCTTTTTTGCGATTAGGTGTAATTTAAAGCGTGGTATAACAGACTTATATTACTGCAATTTTATTAAATACAAAACTTTCTGCACCGCATCGCCTAACATATCACCAGCAAAACGCACAGCTGCAGGGCTCGTGGCGTTTATGTGTGGCCAGACCTTTAATAACTCAGAATATGTCATAAGTGACTAAGGGTACATCGTAAAATTTGAATCCGATTGACGAATCGCATTGAACCTAATACTGTACCCCTTCGTCCAGAAATTTATCGGATGCAGATAATCCGGTTCTAAATTCTTTTAAATTTGACAAATAAAAAGTATGCAATGACAAAGAGCGCAAGCAAATAAAAATTCTAACCTTACTTTGTGGTATTTTTTTTATTTATTTCATTTAATTTAGAAAATAAGGACAAAATAATAACGCAAACCACTAAAAAACACTATCACAATTTAAGGAAAAACAGGCTTGACTTATGGCGTTCAATGCAATCCCTAACTCGATCAGAAAACGTTTATATCGCAATTTTTTTTCGGATTAAGTTTATCCGATCGGCTGAACTGGATTCAGTATAACCTTGTACCCTTAGTCATTGAACATGGTCAATTGTTCATTATGCTTGTTGATTGTACGTCAAGCGTTAAATAACCAAGTAGACGAAAGAACTAAGGCGTAGAAACATGTGTTTGCCCAAGCAGCAAACTGATGTCTTATTAACGTCTCTATTTAGTCATTTTTGGTCAGCAAAGACGTTATAGAATGACGACAAAAATGACGTTAAAATAACCTACCCAAGTCACAGACAAAGATACGTTTTGTTAATGACGTCATATTGACGTCTTTAGGATAACGAAAAATTGACGTCTATACTTTTTTTCAAAAGCTAAAATAATACGATATTTTATTTAATAAAATGATATTTCTATAATTATGGAGTAAACATACCTGAATGTTGATAGGCTTTCCATAAAGACGGCATTGGATGGATGTGTTCTGTCACATGATGACAACAAAATTATTGGTCTTATTTTTCTGTCATATTATAGTCCGGATGGATTTTTACACAAATAATACAATGTCACAAAATTTTCTGGCGGGTTTTCTAAACATCACGTCATTAGATTTTATGACCTAGTATGAAAAAAAAGTGACGTAGAAAAGACGTCACTTCAAGGACATCACAAACAAGTCGGTAAGATCACGTCATAATTTTCATCCGATGACCTGTTATGACCAAAAATGACCTAAAATGACTAAAAAATTACGTCAGCTTGCTGCTTGGGTGGTGATGTACTATTTAAATGATATAATTGAAAAAAGTAATTACTTCTGACAAACCAAATTCCTAATAAGGTATAAATTTATTTATATTTTTTAATTAATTCCAAAATATTTACGGTAATTTATATACGGGGTGTGCACAGAATGCATTAATACCACCTTAATTTTGTTTTGTAATTTTTTGTAGGTGCAACTCTGTATAGGTTAATCTTTATATTAGGCAAATAACCTATTGATAAATTAATAAATAACTTTAATATCAAAAATTGTTATTTTATAAGTAAATCACGGTCTTACAATATCAAAAATAATTTCTAATTTAAATAGTTCCATAAAATTTTATTTTTAAAACAAGGACTTACTTTTTCTATATTCTAATTATTCATAAAAATCCCTTTCTAAGGCCGTGTTCGACCATAAACTCTGCTTTAGAAAATGACTTTTGTTAGGTAGGCTATAACCAAGAGTAACCTATTTTTCTTTGAGAGTCGGTGACATATTTTGTTCACAGATGGATTATGAAATTGGGCGTTTAAATTCATAACGAAATGTTTATGGTCTTCGGAAAGCCCTTGCAACTGGATCTATCATTAATTATTTTTTATGGAGGTATTTAAAGTCGTGGGTCCACGTTCGGTCAGAAACTCGCAAAGTCGATTGATGAGATAAGGTAACGACATTCGCCATATTGGCTAGCGCGGCTGTGACGTCAAGTCGAGCCATTTTCGGCCATGTTTGATCTTAGGCAGATCAGTGGCGTAGAATTAAGGAGAAAACAACAAAGAACTGTATGTTGTAAACAAAATTTATTGGATTATTTTAATAGGCACAACCTAAAACAAAAACATAAATGTGGTTTAAATATGTAAAATTAGAAATTATCAAGCGACGCGACGACAGGACGATGAGGTACCTGGCAGAGCAAAACATTTTCCATGGTTTCGTAAGTCAAAAACCATTTTAAAAACTTTGTATACAAGGTGTCCGCTAATGAATGGTACACAGAAAAACCACAGATTCCTTATGCCAAAATATTAAGATTTAACCAAACATATCTAATATCCAAAAGTTTATAATAAGGAAGATAGGGGGTGTCATAGTGAAAAGAAATAAGTAAATTTATTTCGATAATTGTTCCCCCTTTTTTAAATATCTTAGTAAAACGGTATCTCGGGGTTTTTAAACATTAGCTTTTCAGATCGAATATTAATTTTGTGTGTAGACCAGAGGGCGATTGGTACACTATTTAAAATTCTCTAAAATTACCCAATTTTTTGTTACTACTCTGTATGTATGTAAACTAGTAAGAGAATCGGTCTTGACAACCCTTTTTAAAGTATTCACGTTTTAGTTGTTCAGTGCACCCGAAAGTATGTACCTTCAATAACATCGTATTAGCTTTAATTACAACTGCTTAGATATAAATCTGATAGCTAAAAACACCTGAATACCGAGTTTTAATAAAATGTTTAAAACATATCAGAAATTATCGAAATGAATGAAAAATATTTATATCCCTTTAACACCCCCTATCTTCCTTATCACTAACTTTTGGATATAGGTATGTTTGTTTAAATCCTAAATGGGTATTTTCGCATAAGAAATCTGTGGTTTTTCTGTGTACCATTAATTAGCGGACACTCATCAATATGATATGTATATAAAAACACGAATGACTGAAAACTATTCGACTAAACAATATCAAAATCCCTAAAATAAAACGAGTCCGAACCAATAATATGTGTAAGTCTCTAAACTAACCAAAAACATTAACAACTGGAAATCTGGACTCTGTCATCAGCTGATAATGCTACCAACTTTGAACAGAACTGCCAACCGAAATCGTAATTCTCACACCCTCACGTCCCTGACAAAATCTATCACCGGTCTTGCTTATGTCTAAACCCCTTCTTATAAAGAAACTCAGAGACGAATGACAACTTTAGGAGAAAAATTTACCGCGAAATTCGATTTGTCCAATATAAAGATATGGGTGGTGCTGTGACGTGATGCGGTATTAACGTAGGCGCTATTTTGACAGTTAAGTTAATGCGCGATTCGATTTTTACCGTCGCTGGTGGTAATAGGGTTAACGCATAGAGTAATTTGCGTGCTGATAACGCTGTGTGCGTATAAAACGTTATTTTGTAGATTTTTTCAGAGAACAAATTATATTTGAAAAAAAATCGATTTCTTTTAGTTTAGGAGCTAGAGCATTATAAACAAATAAATTGTTTATAACAAATTTCCGTCACATTTGACACAAAAGCAAGTTTAAAATTCAAATTCAGCGGGTTAAAATCCATAGGTATACACTCTAAAACTTTGTGGACACTGATCGGCCACGAAACACCCCTGGCCTCCAGACTAAATAGGACTGTTCAGTCGGTTAATTCCAAATATGGGTGCAAAGCACTTAACGTTTTCCCATTAACTCAACTTTTACACAGAAATTAATAAAAATATATATATGAATTTTTGAGATGTCTGAATTATCGATAACCGATCATGACGGGTTCTGACATTTGACTGACGGATTTCTCACACTTACGTCAATGACGTACATTTTAAAAATTACTAACACTTAGCAACAATAGTAGATATTATATCAAAAGCACAAAAAGGCACTTAACATTCAAAATTATTTAAAGAGCCTTATGCTCAAAATGTGTTTACAATGTTTGCGGTTAGGCCATGGGTTAGACACGGAATTTCGCTAAGATACGCCAAATAGGACTGTTTAGTCGGTTTGTTTTAAATATGGGTAAAAAACACTTAACATTTTCGTATTAATTCAACTTTTACACAAAAATTATTAAAAATATATACAAATTTTTAAGATGTCTAAATTATCGATAATTGATCATGACAGGTACTGACATTTGAATGACGAATTTAGCAGACTTACGTCAGTGACGTACATTTGTGTGTGTTTACTTTGGATGGCATGAAGAGAGAACAACAATGTATGACCATGGGCGTAGCCAGGTACCGGCAGGGAGGCAGCTCCCCCTGGCCGTGGACAAAATTATTAATTATTTTGTAGATGTTAAATTTATACGTATATTTAAGGACTCCACAACGATAAACACATTAATAATATACAGAGTGTTTCGTAATTGCGGTAAAAAAAAAGAAATATAGGCATTTTTTATGAAAAAAAAGTATAAACAAAGGTGTAACAATGCATTAATTCCAAGATAAAAAAAACGTATTTTTATTAATATCTTAAATATCCCTTTACCAATTTTAATAATATATGATAGGGTTGTGTAGTATAAAAGGGCTAATTTTTAGCCAGTGGTGTCTCCTAGCGGCACTTAAACAAATATTTCTGACAAAATAGTATGACACCGACATTTTATTTAGTAATTTTTTTAAGATGTTGGTAATGCTACATAATTTAAAAAAATATAGTAATATAATACTTTAGGAAAATATTATAAAAATAATTTTTTCTATGTTTTTGTACTTCACTAGGTCCCACTAAAGATGCCAGTAGACTTAATTAATTTAATTAAATTTAGGCTAAATAAGCCCCCTACTGCTATAAATAACACTGTTAAAGTTTTTAAAATCGCATACCAAGTAATTATTATGTTAATAAAAGTTCTTGATCTTATTTATATTATTTCCTGTATCTTGGAAACAATACATTTCTGGACCAATTTTTATATACATTTTTTGTAGAATTAGCTCAAAAAAACGCGCTTAATTATTTTTTGCCGCGATTAGAAAACTACCTGTATAATAAATATAAAGTGTATAGACGAATGGATTTAACTACATCTGTAAAAAAAAATTATTTTTAATATTTCAAAAAACTTATTTTTCATAAAAAAATTTCGTCATCTGATATGATTAAAACTATACTGAAAATCGCCAGAGGATATACAGAATGGTTTAAAATCGCAAAAATATTGCTTTGAAAAATACCTTGAATCAAAAAACAAATTTTTAAAACTACCTAATTTAAAAGCATAAAGAAGTAATCAAAAGCGTTTAATATTTTTTCTTCTATTGGTTATGGTTTCAAGGAAAAATTAAGGGTACAATTAAAAAAACCTTAAAAAATCGCCTTATGACATACAGAGCAATTTCAAATTACGAAAATAGCAGTCATTTTCGAGTTATCAATGCACGTGAGTGTCAAACATCGGCATACAAGATATAATTTTTCTACCTTAAAACGGTATTTCGGTAAACCACTTTTAAGAAACACCCGGTATATTATCAGTTTTTTACTGCCTGCCCCCACCTAAACAAAATCCTGGCTACGCCCATGTGTATGACACAACATTCAACAACCCTTGTAAGAACTTTACCAGTTCTTATTGGAAAACCTCTATTTATAAGAAGGAAAATAAAAGTACTTTCAGTTAAACTGGAAGTGAAATTAAAATTGTGATAATGCAAAAAAGTCAATTTTATTATACTATTAAATTTAAAATACACTACTCAAAAAAATTATTGCATATGCTCGATTTCTTTCATAAGCTTTAATACAAAAATGCTTTGATTTAAATGATCATATCTCCTTTAACAATTAAGTTATTCATAACAATTAAAAAAGAAAATGTTAAGAAAATGTGAAGCTATAACTTTATATTAACCGTTGTTATTTACTGTTAGCAATACATCCTACGGGGTAATACATTTTTTTGAAAAAATTGATAATTTTTAATTGCCCTATACAATGTGCTGTTAAATAGGAGAAATCTTATTTGTAAATAATTTATACCCTTACCCATTGCTGATATTTTAAAATCACAAATTTGACTACTCCCTTTCAACAGCACATCATACAGGGCGATTTAAAATTAATCGAGCATATGCGATAATTCTTTTGAGTAGTGTAGTTGCTCCTTAAAACAATATTAAAATTGGCAGATAACAACATCCAGCGTGACCCGGTATATTTCTTGTATGGAAACTTTTTATTAACATACCTACTTTATTTTTATGATATTCAGTTTGGCCAATGTATGTAACGAAATACTTGTAATTTATAGCTTTAAGTTACTAAAGAAACCGAACACTATAGCTAAATAACTATTTTTATGGTTTTTCCAGGTGTGTGGTCATCATGCGATAGCTCATATGTTGGGAGATGAATGTAACGGCGATTGGGAGTGCCGTGAACATATAGCTGGAGCCATATGTCACAAAGGAAGGTGTTCTTGTCAACCGTTCTATGCTAGAGTTAACCAGACCTCGTGTTTGCCATGTAAGTAAAATACAGTACGATTCCGTTTTAGTTTATAACAAATTGCATCATTGTCGTTAAATTTACAGCCAAAATCGCCAATTTATTTTTAAAAATTTACTATGGACTTTTTAAACTAGTTCTTTACAATAGGCATTATGACAGTTATTTTATGAAAATTAATCTTTAACTTTTATTGCTTTGTTAAAATAAACACGTTTTTTTAAAATCTATATATCTTATTTCATGTAATTAATATAAAATAAGAATCATTTCTGAATGTTGTCATCATGCCTATTACACCACTCTACAAAAAAGTATAGTTATTATTTACAATCCGGACTCATCGCCGATTGTATTGAAGTTTGGTATATGGGGTTTTTTTGGGGCGCTGATCGCGAATCTGAAAGAACTTATTTTTCGGACATATTTCGTTTACGAGATATCCAACATCAAACTTAAATAGAAAACTAATCTGTACTCACAATATTTAATTTTTTTTGCAGGCAATTCTTGATTTTTCCACTTCATTGGCACTAAATATTTTATCTCCACCTCCTAAAAATGTATTATTCCATTAAGAGGTGAACATCAAATATCGAGTGCCAATTTTCCTTAAAGAATTGTTTGTAAAAAGAATGGGTAATATGGTGAATTAAGGTTCATTTTCAATATATATTTCTAACTTTAATGGTAAATATACTAAAAATGAAAAATGTCCGACAAATTCTTTTAGATTCGTATCAGCGCCCCCCCAAAAATAAACCCCTATACCAAATTTTAAAAGATCGGCGGTGTGTCCGGTTTGTAAATAATTGTCATTAATAAGTATAGCACACAAAGGTGTATTTTGGATTTCGATGTATTTTTTCTATTATTATTAGCTCGATGCTGTAAATTAGGTTAGTTATGTCAAGTGAGTAAGTCATTGGCATAGAGAACATTATGCCTTAGGCAATGGGTACACTTACGTTTGGTAAATAGGAAACTGAAACCAAAAAAAACTGGAATATGGATATCTATAAGGACTTGAAGTAATAAAGCAAAATGGTGAAAGAAAACCATATATTACATATGAATCATAGGCCACAATACCTAATTTTTATATTCTGGAGATTTTAACGTTTTATCAAGTATACTGGGTAAAAGAGACCCGGGCATGCGATATATGTTTTTCGGTGTTTTCTTTTCTTCCTGAATTAGTTTTGCTTCAGCATCGGTCATCAGTAAATAACAGAAGATAGAAAATATTAAAAATCAGTAAATAACAGAAGATAGAAAATATTAAGAATAGGCATAGAGAACATTATGCCTTAGGCCATATATGGGCAATCACAGGCCCGCGGGCCGGATCCGGCCCGCTGTATGATTTGATCCGGCCCGCGACGAGACATTTTAAAAAATATTTTTAGAAAAAATGATAATCACCGCCACTCGGCTTGCTTCCTCACTTTATTCCGTGAGTTTGAGTAAGAAGTGTAATTTAATTTTAATATGGTCCCCCATATGGTAGTGCAGTTTTATCTGAGCTACCGAAGTGACAACTTCGACGAACGAAATCCTAGTGAACTGCTCTAGTGGCATCTATTTGCTTTATAACTATCGCAGAAATTATTAACACTACAACACTACTCTAAAATGTAGTACTTTTAAATGCGGCCCTTGAATGTGCCTGCACACTAATGTTTGGCCCGCAACATGTCAAAGGTTGCGCATACCTGCCTTAGGTAATGGGTACTTACGTTTGGTAAATGGAAAACTGAAAGCAAACAGATTTATTTCCTAAACTTTATTTTAACTTTTTAAAAACCTAAGTAAATGTGTGTCTGTCACATTAACACCCAAAATATAAACAAAGAGGCTATTTGGCAATTTTAAAATTTTTCAATTATCTCTCTCTCTCTTTCTTAGTCCGTATTTATACACTCCTGGCTGTAGAGCACTTCCAAGCTTTTCCACGTCTCTCTACTCAGCAGTTTAAATACAATTTCTTCCCTGCTATTTTCTGAATGTCGTCGCGCCATCGTCTCTGGGGTTCCCACTCCTCTTGTGGTTTCTCTCTGGCACCAAACTAGAATACGATGAGTCCATCTATCCGGATCTTGTCGTACAATGTGGCCAGCCCATCACCACTTTAGACGTGGTACTATTATAAGGACGTCCGACACTTGTGTTATTCTCCGGATTTCTTCGTTTCGTAGTCTATTTCTGAGACTTACTCCAAGCATAGCTCTTTCCATTGCTCTTTGTGTTACCTGGAGTTTATTTGCCGATCTCCGAGTTAGTGCAATTGTCTCTAGACCATACGTAAGAACGGGCATAATACAGGACTCAAAAACTTTCCGTTTGAGATTTATGGGGAAATATGGCGACCTTAATACAAACCCCAATTTGCCAAATGCTGCCCAAGATAGGCTCACTCTTCTGAAGATTTATGCTGATTGGTTTTCTTTGCCTTGTTGAATTTTGTGACCTAAATATATGTACTCAGATACATTTTCCAAAAGTTGGTTTCAATTATATTGCCTAAAAATCATAGAAATTGTTGTCTTTATATGGTTAGTTCCGGTTAGTTCTTCAGCGAATTCATCTGGGCTATATGTTTTTGGAAATTTTAGAAAAAACTTAAATGAAAAATTGCGCATAAAGCTTACACACATCCCGTCAAAAGAAGAGGGTCTAAAGCAACGACCAACCCAGGGCCATGCGTACCGGGTGGTGCAAGTGGTGCAAGGCACAAGGGCGCAACGCTGCAGGGGCGGAAAATTGTGAAATAAAGAACGGAAATTTTTCAAACGAAGGGCGATATTTAGGAAATAAACATTTTGAAATATAAAATAGAGTAATTTAAAAAAGGGATCTTTTTTTTTAATAAGAATAAATAAAGCAATGTGAAATAGTTGAATAAAAGGACTTAGTATAATGAATTGTGAAAGTGGGTACGTTTTTTTGCTCTTCAAAAATTTTTAACCCTCAATTTACATTTGTTGTAAGGGTGGCCAATAATTTTTTGCACCATGGAGCCGGTCACCCTAGGAACGGCCCTGGAGAAACCTATAGTGCAAGCTTTTGAGCGAGAGCGTAGCCACCGCCGTATCAGCCGTATCAATGATACGGGGCTCCCGGGCTATAGAGGCCCCCAAATGTGTGTAAGCTAAAACTAGCGGTAGAAAACTGTAAAACTCTCGGTTAAAATGGGGCCTTGTTTTTGGATAGGAACAAAAAAAAACCAATGCTGAAATAGGAAAAACAATGTTAGGGGACCTTTTATTGGGGAAGGGGTCCAAAGGGAAAGTATGGCCTTTTTTTTTTTTTGGGCCCCCTAACTTGTTGTGATACGGGGATACGGGGCCCCTCCAAAGCGGTCATGCGTTTCCTGTCTAATCTCTACGTGATAGTGTTTAATACACTTAAAATCCATTGAACCTATCGAGATGCCACAACGTGTATGTGTTAAGCCTGTAGGAAAACAGTTAAACTCATTTTTTTCTGTAGCAAACCAGAGTAGCTTTATAGTACACGCATTATGTCATGTCATAATTCAATTATAGTGTGTAGGCATCAGCACTACATCTACACATTATACAATAAATACCTCTGCCCTTGGGACTAAACAAAAATGGAAGAAGAAAATTGCTGTTATTATTTTATGGCATTATATTATTTGTATTTTTGTTATCATTTGTTACTGTCCGCAGGACCTGTTTGAATATAACGTCAGTAAGAGACTTGAACTAAATTTAATCTAGACAAAACCATTTTTTTATTATACCTGTTGGCACCATTTTTATTTCTATATCGAGTCCACGGTACTATTTTAGCGTGCGTTTTAACGGTTTTTCATTGTTATTGAGTATATGACATGAAATATTTAACTGCATATAATAAAATAAATTGAAATCATATGATAATTCTACGCTATCTAACAACTGGACTGAATATTATTTATAGATGATATAAACGAATACAAATTTAATAAAAAAATAATTTATTATAAATTAAAAAAAAATACCGAAAGCATAAGGAAATTAAAAAATTCTTGCACAAAACGTTTAGCAAAAAATTACATTTAGTGCTAATTATTATCAATAGCTTAAGGTCCGTTTTAAAAGTCCAATATACCTATATAGGGTTGCCATCCGTCCCATTAGAGACATTTTGCATCTTTTATTTTGCAATTCCGTTGTGGTGAACGTTATTCTGAGACGGCGCAGTAACGCAAACATTATCCGTTGTCGTTATTAACCATACCGGACTCCTTTAATTACGGATGAATACCGAAGAGCTTTTCGTTATCGTTATCGTTATTGGTAAAATGTAGAATTTTTAATATCAATTATTTAAGAAGGTTGAAATTTTAATACCGAATTAATTAAAATATCATTGATACATAGCGAATAATTAGCGAAAAATCCATAGCAGTAAGAAAAATAAAATAGTGGTAAGAAATTAAAACAGACTTGCATTTATAAAGATGTTTTAAATCAGTAATTAATTTACATGTTACAATCTGGCACACTTGCTTTTATTCTACTACCAAACCTAACCTTATTTTTTGTGTTTTACTTTTTTGTTTATACTGTATTGTTTACATTTTACATCTACTCTAAAAAACAAAATCAAGAGAACTGTTTGCATATATATATTAAAATATCAATATTTAACTTATGGAGAATAAATTAAGTAATGACTTTTCGTAAACTTTAAAATCGGTGAACCACAGGCAAAAATAAGGTATGTGTCGAAAGCGCAGACGCAAGATAAATTTCTTAAAAGAGGTTGCAAAATCTCTGTCTAAAACTGCTGTCGTAATCATAATGTTTAATAACGATAACCATAAGGAGGCCAAAAAACGTCTGTTATTTTAAGAGGTGCAAAATGTCTCTATTATATCGGGACTGTCATCCTTATTCGGCTCTATATCCCGACGTCGAGATTTCATTGCGTGAAGTCCCGATTAACAATATGGAACAAAATATTTAATTTCTATGAACCCCCATTTTAAAATTTATTATACTATGTAACTACTTATTTTCAATTTCTTTACATAATATCAATTTAAAGGGAATTATTCATCAATGGCAAGTCAGCGGACCGACGCGACGCGACGAAAGGAATCGACTGTTGGCAGAATCTGTCGAAGAAATTTTGCAATATCAGTATAACTTGAAAATTCTACTAAATTTTATTAAAAAAAAAATAAAACACAAAAAGATATAGTGCACCACCCCTCCCCACCGCGCTAACCTTAAACATACCAATATCAAGGTGTCCCGATATTGTCTAGATAATTAATGTCAACCCTTTACCTATATAGTCTAAGAGCCAGTCGATAGTAGACCGTCTGTTAGTTTTAGTTAATATTTTGCTGACTCTCCATTACCTACCTTACATAAAATGGGGCTTCACTAAGCCAAGCGTGGGTAACTATGACGTCACTTAGGTAAAAAAGAATCTAAATTTGACCAAGTTTGACATTATTTTACCAAAGCTGCCGTTTGGAGACATTTAAGAGTAATCTAAATGCGACCAAAAATAATATTGGCATACAACCAGCTGTAATTTTGTGGCAGACTTTTAGATTTTTTCTTTTAAATTTTGAACCCCTTATAAATATTATACATATTGTTTAAACAATACAAATAATTATTTCCCCCTTTAAGAGGTTGCTGATGTTAAATAATATATATTTTTTAAAATCAAAATCGGAGCTATTACTGAGGACTTCCAGCGAAAAGCCTTTACTGACTCGACTATAATATATTTTCTGGACGCCGCGCCGACTTACTGTGATAAATAATAAAAAGTTAGTTTTTGTTAGATCTGGTGTGCACATTCCTATTGTCGTTCCGAAAGACTTGGCCATGTTGGTTTCTCGTTGTAGCTCTTCATTCTACAAGGTGCCCCTCTTATTGGTATCTCAATTCGCATAAATGCAATTTTCCAAATATTTCGGTGGTGATTGTATGTTATAAAAATGAAGTGTTTGGCATAGTTAACATTATTATTCACCGAGGACGTGCGGGCGGAATTTAAAAAGAAGAAATTGCCAAAAAATAGATAACTTTTTCCATTTTATAAATAATCAATATGACTAAAAGTGACCCAAATTATATTATTAAAATTTTAAGCGCTTAAGTTAAATCTAAGAAGGTAAGAAAGTTTTATATAAAACAAAAAAAAACGAATTAATTAATTTTTGAATGGGGACGCTAGTAGTACAGCGTGATTTAAAATTTAGCAAAAATATTTTTGTAAAGTATTTTGTAGGTCAACATTATTTACTCTTACCACATGTCCTAAAAGGCACCCATTCCCAGCTATAGTCATCGTAAGTCCCTACAATGTGGTAATTTTACATAATTATTTTACATTTACAATATATTATTTTACGTAAAATAAATAAAACATTAAAAAAAATATGTTGATTATAAAATAAAAAAAAATTTACCTTATCTTATGTTTTTGTTTGTAACGTATATTATGCAATTGCTGTCCTTTAAAGAGAATGTTTTTAAAATCGTTTCTTCTATCATAAAAATGCAGGAAATATTTCAGTTTCTAAGGGTCCTACTCGCTGGTAATAAAATACGATAAACATAAAATGTTGGTCATGGTGTTCTTCTTCTCAGTCTCCCCTAAAATTGGATTTTACTTTTTAAGGACAAGCAATAAATAACGGTTAATAACTACCTAAAATAACAGGGATCTTTGATATTTCGTAATTTTTGGTGTGAAAATTTAGCCTTGGTTTAAACTTATTTTTTAGGTACTAACCATGGCTGTATCTGGGACAGGGTATATTTTTAAACCTATGTTTATAAAAGAAAGATCTATTTTAATCTTAAAAATATTTAAAATAAATTTTGAAACACAGTGTGGATGTGATATAACAATTGTCATAAGTAATCCCCAATATTTTTTACTAAAAAACCTTTTTACTCTGCAAACAC
Organism: Listronotus bonariensis; assembly: GCA_014170235.1. NCBI lineage: Eukaryota > Metazoa > Arthropoda > Insecta > Coleoptera > Curculionidae > Listronotus > Listronotus bonariensis. Next base: position 118,542 of record JACEGR010001961.1, on the reverse strand, counting down.
AAAATTTCAATGGTAAACAATAATGTCTTCTAAGCAAAATAATTAACTTTTTTTTGTGACGATAAAAAAATCGACATAGTATCTCTGTTAACAGGTACTAAATTGTGACTTTTCATAAAATTACTTTTTCCCGTGGGAAAAGAGTGAGTAATTTTTCTTGGACATACATACACGTAAGTTAAGGTAAATATTTAATTTTAGAATAATTTATGATACGGAACTTAAATTTCCCTTAAAATAGGAGTCCAGTCAAATATTTTTTCACTTTATAATATTTTAAGTAACTACTAAACGATCGCTATTAGTTTCATATTTTTAATTTTAATCCGTCAAATTACAAAATCAAAACATTGACAGATATTAAATAACTTATTTAAGGGTTTTTATAGTAATGCAAGGTCTAATTGAATAGGTTAGATGAAAAAGGGCCCATCTATGTATAGTGCCAAACTCGCATTATGTTAAAAAACGGATTACCAACAAAATAAAAAAGAGGTTTGTTAAAAAAAAATATGTTAATATTTACGCAGGCGTAAGTAAAAACGTTTTTTTTTCATGATTACATTAAATAAAGTATTAATTTAACATGATGCGAGTTTGACACTGTACACAGATGGGCCCTTTTTTATCTAACCTAGTCATTTGTGTTTCAAATATACCATTGTACCAGTTTGATACTTAAAATTTTACATGATTAATTTTCTGACTTTAATATTATGTTTTCTTTCATAATGGATCGTCGTTTACCCCCAAAACAGAAAAAAATTGTGTACTATACACAGGAAAAATTTTAGATTTTAGCTCTCGGTTTATTGTTTCCCTTCTATTTGTGTCACATAACATAACCTCGAGCTAAAACCTAAAGCCTTTTTTGCCTTGTCTCATAAATAACTAGTTTTGACATACAATTACGATCAAAATTAAAAGAAATTGCAATATTATTAACTGGGATATTGAGGTTACCCACGGTATACCTACAAGATGTAAAAATATATAACAAAAATTAAATCTATGATCACAAAAAAATATATTCTTTCCATTCCAACATCAAACTGTGCCAACCAAAATAAATATTTTACAAAGCAGCAAGTTTCCTGCAAACTTTAATTAAAAAAGTAAAATAAAAACAAACACGTAACGTCCAAGATCTTTAAAAAGTGAAGAAGGATACAAATTGTTATAAAATCTTTTAAAGAAACTTGATAAGACAGTTAGTAAGTATATGTGCTTATTATAATCTTCATTACTTCAAGATTAACCAGATAATTGGCCTAAGCACGGCAGCAAATAATAAGTATACCTATTTGCTATTTCAGTTTTTTGTAATATGACATAAAGTATTAACAAAGTAATCAGGCAGAATAATTTGTATACAGTATTTTATACAAAATAAAAATGCATAATTATTGGTTTTAAAATTATCTTTACATTTTTTCTAAACTATATATTTTTTTAACGTTTAACTTTAAATAATTTTAAGTAATAAAAAGGCTAAAATTACAAATTAGTAATAACTATCTACTTTGACTATTTTCTTGCATAAAAAAATTAAAGGGAAAAAATTATCTGGTTACAGTTGTGACAGTGAAAAAACAATATATTTTGTAAAATTTAAAACTTGCCAATAAAATTAAACCAAGTTAAAAAAAACAAATAGGGGATTCGTTTAAACAAAATATTATCTGGCTTTATCTCCAGAATAAAATAAAAAAGTTTACTAAACATTTTAAGAAAATTTAAACTTTTATATACTATGAAGAACTACTCTGTCCTTGCACAATATGATAAAAGTTAAGATTACTTTAAAAGAAATAAAATAATGAAATATTTAACAAAAAGTTACTTACAATACAAAGGTTCATTAGCTCTCGGTTGAAATTATTTTAATCCAATAAAATAATATATATTGCGTCTTAAAAATGGGGTAAATAGTTTACCAAAAATGTGGTAATAATCTTCATTACTTCAAGATTAACCAGATAATTGGGATTCGCTTAGCATCGATTTTTTAGGGAGAGAGGCAAACTAAAAATAACTTTTTTTTAGTGGGACTTTATAGGGCCAACAGTATCTGCTATATGTCTATTTGTTGTGGGTTACATGTTTCACTCTTTAGATAAACAAAGCAAAAATCCCCGTCGCGCACCTGACTGACAAATTATTTGGTGTAGTAAGAGGATCATTTAACAATACTAGAAAAAAAACACTGGGGTGACTCAAACTTAATTGCATAACATTGATTGATTAAACATCTTATACATTTATCAGAAATTCATATGACGAAATCGACAGTACCAAAATTTGGCGCAAAATACAAATGATCTACTTCTGGATACTGACCATTAGGAATATCCATTTTATTATGAACTAAGCGGGATGCGACAAAAAGTAATATCTAGTTTAGCAAGAGAAAGGTATTCTTGCCATTACGAGACAAGAAAGTGGTATATGCCAAAATTGATTTTTAGAATATTGGACATGCGGAGGCAAATAAAGGAAAAAAAAACGAATTTTTTTCTTGATAAAAACTTCACATATAATGCAAAAATTTTGCCTAACACCGTAGAGTTAAAACCTAATGATACAGTTTAGCAAGATTTTGATAGATTAACCCAGATAATCCTAACGTCCTATATGTAGGCCGCCGATTTTAATAATTTCTGAACGCACTCCGGGTTGACACTTGGCAACGGTGTCTGTTCCAAATGTCATATGAAGGTGTATGTTGCCCTCAGTGTGTAGTTTGCTTCGAACGCATGTGTTGCTTTGTTGCATTGAGGTTGTGAAAATCGTGAAATATGAGTGAATTTGGCATCAGATTTTGCAAGGTAAGATATAACTAATAAATATCTAATATTTATTATTATTTTATGTTTCTATACATAATTAATTATTCATATAAAAATATCGTAAGCAGCTAATACCTTCAATATTTGTATCATGGCTGCTAAGTGGTGATAAAATTTACCGTCCTACATATAGGACGTCAGGAGAATATACTTTTCTGTCATGAGAACCATAAAATTGAATTATGGAATATAAATATCCATTTTTAGGGCTAGTGTCATTTCATTTTTAACACTAATGGTTATATACATATTTTACTTTTATCTTTTTAGGGGTTTTACCTTGCATGAGGCCTTAGCTATGGTGGAAGAAGATGATTTTCCTCATCCCCAAGCTGATATCGTTGTTTTACCTCCAAATATGTTGAGAACTGCAGCTGAAATCCATGTGCCTCATTCTACAGATTACGATTCGGAAGACGATATACCATTAGCAAGGTTCGTCGAGCCAAAAAAATTTGCAGAGCCTACTGCAAAAATTTCACGCCAATACCATTGGACCGACGGTAATAGTATCTAAGAAGCACAAATAGTTGATGATTGGTCGATCAATACTTCTATGAATGAGGATTCAGATATCACGCCACTGGACTGGTTTATGAAATTGTTTGACGAAGAGATTTTTGATTTACTTGTTCTTGAGTCGAATAGATACGCAAGCATGAAGAATAAGAAAAGTAAACCTATATGTATTCAAGAAATGAAAGCATTCGTAGATATTCTTATTCTTAGTGGATATGCACCATACCCAAGGAGAAAGATGTATTGGGCAAAAGATAAGGATGTTCACAATATTTTGGTTTCTGGAGCACTCTCTAGAGATAGGTTTGATTTCATAATGAGCGTTCTACATATTACCGATAATAATAATTTGGATCTTTCTGACAAATTCTGCAAATTGAGACCACTCTTTAGGTTACTGAACCAAAATTTTCTAAAACATTCAGTTATAGAAGAAAATCACAGCGTGGATGAAGCCATGGTGCCCTATTTCGGGCGCCATGGTTGTAAACAATTTATCAAAGGTATACCGATAAGATGGGGATTTAAGCTTTGGGTAGGCTGTAACAGAAAAGGATATGTAACTTGGTTTGAACCTTACCAAGGGGCAACGACCCACGTATCACCTGAGTACAAAGATTTCGGAGTTGGTGTGGGCGTAGTAGTAACCTATGCCGATATTCTTAGATCAAAGTGGGAACTGAATAAATTTCATTTATTCTTTGACAATTTTTTAGTAGCATGCCGCTTTTTGAAATTCTGTCAAAGAAAAATTTCAAAGGAACTGGAACAATAAGAAGTAACAGGATACCTAAAAATCCATTGAAATCAGTGAAAGAATTACAAAAAGACAAAAGGGGTTCATATGATACAAAGGTTGACAAAGATAAAGGTCTAACAATTCTTTGCTGGCACGATAATAGTATAGTGTCATTATGCTCGAATGCAGTTGGAGCAAATCCCATTATTCCAGTGAAGAGATACTCGCGGCTGGAAAAAAATCTATATCGGTTCCTCAGCCATATATGGTAAAATTCTCATAGTTGTTGTGAAGTAATATGTACAAATAAAATATTATTTGGCTTTTCTCTAGAATAAAATTAAAAAGTTTATTTAACATTTTAAGAAAATTAAAACTTTTATACATTATTAAAAACTATGGTAAAATTATATAACCAAAATAAGGGCGGCGTCGACCGATGCGAGCAAAATATAAGTTTATATAGAACAAGCATTAGAGGAAAAAAGTGGTACTTTTGCTTGTTTGCTCATTGCGTTGACTTAGCCATACAAAACGCTTGGGACCTGCATCGAAGTAATAAAGGAACCTTGGATCAGTTAGCTTTCCGAAGACGCATTGCAACTGCAATTTTAGAACTCAATACGAAAGCCAGCACATCGTCGGTTGGAAGACCAAGCCGAAGACAAAATGCAGATTCTAGATTTGATGGTATGCACCATTATGTAATTGATCGAGGTAAACAGACTAAATGCCGGCACTGCCACCAAAAACAACTACCAGGTGTCAAAAATGTGATGTTGGTGTGCATGTGCGCTGTTTTGTAAATTTTCACACACAATAATAGTTTTTCCTAACGTCCTATATATAGGACCTTAGTTTTCTCAAAAACAAATATTTTTTTAACATTTTTTTAGAAATGTATCTGCTTGTGTAAAATAAAAGTTTTTTTTTGAAAAAACATTGCAGTTTTATTACGCTTACTAAGGTCAGGGTTAAGTGGGTTAAGTGGTTTATGTGAGTAATTTAGCAAAAGAATTAAATGTAAAAAAGCATACCTAAATAATATAATGTGTTTAAAACTTATAGAGAGTATAATTATGTGATTATTAAAGGTTTTTACTTTCGTCCTTCTGTTTGATCTTTTACTTAAAAAGTACGAGTAAATATTTTATACCAGATATATTCTTTTGTTTTCAGCGACACTCTTGGGATATGATTGTCAAGTACCAGAGCAATGCTCACTGAAAGTAGCCAACAGCAGTTGTTTAGACGGCGTATGTCGTTGTGTTGATGGTTTTTGCAGTTTAGAAAACACACTTGCCTTGGGCGTAAGTATTATTTTATTTAATTATACTAGATAATATACACGTTTTACTGTGTAAACACTAGCAGATAGAGAATAAACAGAAAGGGTCTACATCAAATCCTTCCACGATGGAATGACGCTGCGTCGATCTCGCATTGGAGCGTCTCCTTTCTACACATTGGCGAAAATTGCCAAATGAAATTTTAAAGTGGCAAAACGTATATCCCTCAGTTTTAAAGGTATATTGTTCAGTAAAAAGCAATAACAATACAAGCGCTATCAGTCACACAATTTGAAATGTTTACATGCCGGTATTCGCGTTAGACTGTCTCCTTACCACGCATTCCCCCTACACATATTATGTTAATTTGAATGGCTGATCCTGTATATTCTATGTTTTTATTGGGCCTTTTTTATTCCTTTATAAAAATTGGATATATTACATGTAGACTTTTTTAAAGCTCTTTAATCTTTTGAATGGTGATATAATATACAGAGTGTTCCATTTAAAAAGAAGTGCATTTGTTTTTCTGTTAGCAGCAAGATAATTAGCAGAACAAGTACTACAACTTCACTAATTTAACCGACTTCGTATCTCCAATAATAAGGAAGTTAGAAATAGTGCCGATTAAAAATTATCTCCCGGTAATCAAGAGTAAATTTAAATTAATAAAAGTAAGGTAATATAGATAAAAAAAACTAGTTATAAAAATATGTTATACAAAATGATGACTTGATACCTATAAAAGTTTAATAATTCATGACATAAAGAAATATCTTCTGACGGTTTAAAAAATATTGCCTTAGGAAGTCGTGTGCCACTGCATCAATACGGCTTCCTGCGATGCCGGAAATACACCTGTCTCGGACGTGACGTGAGTACGCATTTTAACTACTTACTGATGTTTCCACTTACTCATATAGTGTGTAAGGTGCCGTTAATTATTTATTTATGCAGTAGCGGCGGTTTTTGCAATAGTTATTGTTGCAATTAGTATTGAGGACCATTGGCGTCGCCAGGATTTTAACATTATTTTATTTAAAAACTGAGACATGGGACCCACACCAAATTTATGCCAAATACTATTGCTGCTAAGAGGGACACTTTGTTAAAGACATTTTTTTATTTTGGAATTTGCGAAAAAAGTTGATTTTTTATTTTGCCCCCCTCCCCATAGAAAAGTCTAAGTTTGAGAATTGAATCCTGTATTTGATTTTTTTCGTAAATTTGATCAAAATTAATGCACGAATCCTAAATTGTGCAAAATTAACGGTATTAAAAAAACTGTTTCCACTTGAAATATTTCCACTCTACAATTTTTTTATCCAAGATTTTTAGATCCCTCTAATTATCAGAATGAGTCAGTTTTTTTGTTTTTTTTTTGAAAATTAAATAAAGGATTCGCTTTTAAAACTTAAATTTTTTATAGGGGGCCATCCAAAAAATCAACTTTTTTGGCAATTGCCAAAACAAAAATTTTCTTTACCAAAGTGTTCCTCAGCAATAATAGCATTTGATATAAGTTTGGTATGGGTCCCATGTATTAAATTTGAAAAACCTAGCGACACCCATGCTGAGGAATTAATAAAATAACTAGTGTGAACGCGTTAAATTTTAACAAGGTTAATCTAGTCCCTTATACATAATAAATTATACCAAACTAGAAAGGAACAAATGTGGTACAAATTTTAATATAATTAGGGTTAAAAAGATACTAATTCAAATGTAGGATTAATTTAAAACCATAAAAAATGTTAAAAATAAAAAGCAGATTAGAGAGTATAGTAACTATAGAGGGTGTTACAAATTCGGGCGCAATAAGAATCTTAAAGACGGTAAGAGATACAGGGTTGGTTAAATAAGGGTGAAGTTGCAAATTTTATGCCTAGCAATATTTCGATTAAAAAATTTAAAGATTTGGAGTCGTTCAGGAATTTATTATCTTAAAAAAAACAAAATTTTACAAAACAGTTTTTTTTGTGCGACCAGGAGTAAAATACAATTTTGCGCCCCCATTTGAGGGTGCAAAATTGCACTTTAACGCACTAGGGAAAAAAGTATTAAAAACGCCCACATTTATAAATGAGATAAAATATTTTTGTACCAAGGGCGTAAAATAGCATTTTTACGCTCTAGGGCAAAAAAGTATTAAAAACGCCCGCATTAATAAATTTATAAAACAATAATAAAATTAAATAATGCCCCATTTTTTTAAGTAAAAAACAACAGTTTTTTTAATTAAACATATGTTAAAAGTATACTGATTACAAATTGAAACATTCAAAGGTGGGAAATTTTCTCCTAACTACAGAAAATGCTTGTATATTAATTTCAGTCGTACAAAAATATTGTTTGGACCTCTGGCGTAAAGCACTCTTACGCCTACAGCTGATTTATGCCCTCGCGGAGCTCGGGCTACATCTTTCAGCCGCGGGCGTAAAAGTGCTATTTTACGCCCTTGGTACAAAAATATCTATTTTTTTAAGGATATTTAATGAGATATTTTTAAACAAATGACGCATTATTGTTATTAAACTCGCTATTTTAATTCAATATCCAACGACATATCACACTTTACATTTATGCGATGTTTCGATGCGAAAAAAACACCGTTCACTATTTCACCATTACAATAATAACTATTTTATATTAGACGCTTGGGCAACTTCTTGGCAGGTAAGTAAGTATGCATCCATTCTTTTTTTTTTTTTGACAATGAGGTTGAGAAAGACGTTTTATTAATTTAAATACGTTAATTTAATACGTATAAGAAAATGTATTTAAATTATAATAATTCTTTTTCTTGTTTTTTGAATTATAAATTAAAAAAAGAGTAATAATAGGTAGTGATAGAAAAAAAATGAATACATACTTTTTTATCTTTTTGATATTCCACGAAGGCCTATGCCTAAGTACCAGAGTACCGTGGGTGTCGGGTTTTTAGATGTTTAACCCATCGTTTTCCCTGTTCCGTTAACGTTATCCAAGCACTGAAACATGAATTTTTTCTTACTTTTTTCCCGGATGTACACAGACGTAAATAAAAGTAGATATTTAATTTTAGATATTTTATTATACAAAACTTATATTTCCTTCACATCAAAAGTAATATTAGACACTTTTTACCTTTATATTATTGAAATTACTATTTAACGACTACACTTATTTTAAAATTTTTAATTTAAATACGTTAAATTACATTGACAAATTTTATTAATTATTACTTTAAAGGTTTCCATAGCAACTCAGGTTTAATTCTCGTTTTACATACAAAAAACGAGTAGTAGTTTAAAGCTTTTAATTTTACATCATTTTTTCTATGTGCTTTCAACAATTATTCGTAGTTTATTTCGTTACAGGAAAGAAGAGTGTATTATAGGTACACGAAAAATTTTAGGGTTGAGCCCTCGGTTTGGCTTTCTTTGCTTCGCGTCGCAAGACAACACACCCTCGGACTGAAATCTGGATCATTTTTTCTTGTATAATAAATAACTATTAATTCGGTCGCAAATACAGCAACTTGTTGTCGCCGCAAAAAAGATTACGTACAGATCAAACCTTTAAAAACAAATAAAAAAGTAACACCACTGACTTAACTTGCTTTATTCGGAAGCTGTTACTTCCTTCATAGACTTCCTTTGTAATAAGTATTTGTATTTGGTTTTGCTATTCAATGCAGGTTGGTCATTTAAAAACGAGATAGAGCTAATTTTGGGCAGTCTAGGTCATACATGGAAAAACGCTTAGACTCGTCAATTTTTTATTTTAAGGAGAAACATTTTTTTGCCAATTTCATCCCCTGAACTGCAACCGTCTAGCAGAGATGAAACCCACCCCCAAAATATCAAATGAAAAGGGGGTCGAGTAATACCTTATTTTAAAGGTCCGTTGACCCTGACTACAACTGCAAAATTTGAGGTCTATGCTATTGATTCAGGTGAATAAAGCTAAGCAAATGCCTTTATTTAAATATTAAAAAATAAAAAATAAACATTTGCCTAAAACAAATACAGCAATTACTATAGTATTAGCTTTTGCTTAACTCTATTCACCTGGTCCATTATTTCGGTGGATATGACAGCTTGTCAAATTTTTTATTTTTATTTTTTAGAGTATAATAATAAATTACTTGTAAGATAAATCTACTTTAAACTAGGGGAATAAGATAAGGGTTAAACGACCTTTAAATCACACCCCCGCCCCTCCAGAAATATGTTGTTGATATAAACTTTTAAAGATCGTTTAACTCTTATCATACCCTCTAAATTTAAAGTATCTTGCTCTTACAGGAAATTTAATTACATTACATTTAAAAAAATATTAATTAAAATTTTGACAAGCCGTTATATTAACGAAAATAATACCAAAGACTTTAAACTTGACAGTTGTAATAAGGGGCCTTTAAAATAAGGTATCACTTGACTCGTTTTTTCATTCAACATTTTGGGGTGAGTCTCACCCTTGCTATGCTTGCTTGTCTAGAAAATTGCAGCAACTCGGATTTTGACATAGAGGGAGTTGATCACGTATCTAACTTTTCTTTTTTTTTTGGAAACTAGTTGTTTTTGAGATATCCTTTATCAAAGTTGAAAAACACTTTTATCTTATTTTCACTATATTCCACTCTTTTCGTTGCACAACATTTTTGACATAGCACTAAATTGTCACATAATATTTTATTTAACATAAAACATATTTATTAAACTTGTGTCTCTAATAATTTTGTGCTTTTTTTATATTGTTTTTAAAGCTTTATTTTACATCAAGTCGATTGTGTAAGCTTAGGTGAATAGAATTGTGTATGCATGGTTGCGGATTTAGGGAGTAAAATTTTTTTATTTGTTTTATTAAGAAATTAAAACAAAAATGTCTAACAAACTAGAACTAACCATGACCCCCAATGTAATAGTTTTGCATGACCTTCTGTAATTCAAACCAATCATATTACACGTCTCTGTGCTTTTTACTGAAAGAGGTACTGGTAGTGTTTTTTATTTTTGCCTACCTATTAAAAAAAGTTAAAAATAATTTAAAAAATGAAAAAATGAAGCCGGTTAATACCATATGGGCATAAACTACTAAGTGTTAATAACTAAATAGGTAAAAAAATTATACTTAATACCATATGTTATTCCCTAACTTTTATTTTTTTTTTTTTTTTAATTTATAATTTTCACTTTTTACTGAATCATATTTATTTTTTTAATGTCTGTTTATTTTTTTAAAGTTTTGATTACTCGTTAGTTGTTTTACTTCAGTGTATCAATAAATAAGGGTAATTTTTAAGAATTATACTTTTTACAGTATAAAACAGCAGATTCTATAGACTTTTTCATTGCTTACTGATAATCGTGACCGCTAGTGGCGAGGTTGTTACCTTGTTACGTGTAGATTCTGATTAAAGTTTATGTTTCTTTTGAATTGTATTGATTTCATATGTATCAAATCACACCGTTTAAATTGTACTTTTTTTGTACCATTTTCTAACCAATACGTTTGAAGAATGGTAATGACATGTTTTGGTTACTAAATCGTTTTCATTCCTGCGGCAATAGTAGATATTGCCAAGTGTATGATTAGCTCTATGCAGAAGTGTAATAGTGTCAGACAAATTATACATCGGAAGCTTAAGGAGAGGTCTGAAAAACTATCGATCGTAAAGCCAATTTAAACAAAATGATACAAAAATAAAGGTATGAATTAGGTAGCAGTATTCAAAAAAAGCAGAAGTTATTTACTCTATAAGAGTTTTGGTCTGGTTATGTTTTAACGAGTGGTAAAGATAACCCAGCAAACACTATTTGCCGGCAATAAACATTTTTCATATTGGCATTGATGGTAAAGCATTGGCAATTGGTGGCAATATTATGCCAAAATCTAATACGCATTAAAAAGTCAACCCTAAATAAACACTCAATTGCCAATAAATTTTGCAAGCAGGCGAATTGCCGGCAAGCATACAAAAATGGCGGTATACCAATCCTGATTAAATGAAGCATGCCTTTTTGTTGCAGACAAATAAATATTGGATTTTTGAAGGCAAAGCTTCAACGCATATTCATGCTTTTTAAACCATATTATAAACATTGGTATTTAACTAACATTAGAGAAATTTTTTGATCTGTTTTATTTATAATGGCAGCTAACCAACATTATTTTATGTTTTTTACATAATTTAAAGGAAATGGCCTTTTCATAACATTTTATTGTTACAAATCATGCAAATAAAGATTAAGTCAAACAAAATGTTTATTATGTATTTTTGAGAGAATAAAAATAAAATGATGGTAAAATTAGCTAGGTTAATTTCGACCGAAGGTGACAAATTCAAATTTCCCGCTTAGACGATTTTGACAGATAAAGAAAATTTGTTTTTTTACCGCTTTGTGCAATTGTTTTCTACGTGGTTTTCTAGCTTTTTAGTTTCTTAAAAAAAGAGTTTTTAATAGACATAATTAAGTGTATTCATTACCTAATTAGTGTGTGTTTTGTGATTAATTGGTGATGGCTAGTCGAGAAGGCGAGTTATTCAAGTAGAGGAGCTGTAAACATTTTGTTTAAAACCTTTTAAGTTTGTAGTTACTTAAAAAAATTATATGAAATTAGGGAGTTGTCTTATTAAAAGGTTTAAAGAGAAGAAGTGTTAATAAAATTTTGTATATATATTTAATAGTTTTTTTTTGACATTTAACTCATTTAAAATATTTCTCCCTATGTTTTGGATCTGAAAATTCAGTGTAAGTGTCCCTTAAATACTTACTATTTTAAAGTGTTTTCGGTAGGATTCGGGCTTTTGGGTTTCCGGGGTTCGGTTCAGGATTTTGGGTTTAAATTTTGCATACTAATCTTGAAGAGCTTAAATATAACCTATATTACTTTTTGACCCGGTAGAATAAGCCAAAGGGGTAGTTTTTACCCCCGGGGCTTTAAATACTTTTAAAGGGGCATTAAATAGATTCTAAAAACATGTTTGCAAAATTTGAAACCCCCAAATATAGCTATTTTAAAATAAAAATTGGTAACCCCTATATGATTTTAGGTTGTCTGCGAGGTGTTGCATGTCTGTCTAACCAGAACTACCCCCATACTTTTAGAGTTATTTGAAATATATCACACAAGTATCAATAAAGAACAAGGAAACAATGTGAAGTAAAACATACACAAAATTGTAATTTTTATTTTGACCCTTATAGCGATTTCCATAAATTTTAACCCATAAAATGTATATAAGAAGCTTGCAATTACCATTTTTTTTGTCAGGGGTTTAAAAGTTTAAAAAAAATACCCCGGGAACTACTTCTACCTCTTATGGAAAGTTATTAAAATTCAAACACAAATACCAGGAATAAGAAAATTATGTTAAAGAACACATTTGCAAAATTAAAAGCTTTCCTGTGTGACCGTTTTGCAAATATATTTTTTTATCCCGCAAAGGGTCAAATTTCGGCAATATACTTTTAACGTGTATAGTACCTTATACACAAAAAACTAGCACAATTCGAATTTATTAAGTCACCCCTTTAAAGTTACCTTCACCCTTTGGAGTTATTATTACATCTTTAACACAAATGTGGTTTAGGAATATAAAAAAGCTTCCAGAAATCCCGTATGCAAAATCTGAAACGTCCCTGTCTGACGTTTTGTAAATATTTTTTAACCTATAAAACGCGTCCAATCATGCTTTTGGGTTTTTGATTTTTTTAAGATAGAAGTGTCAAATTTTGGCTATATACTTCTAATATACAGCGAGGATATTAAAATAGTTCCCCACACTTTATCTTTTGCCAAAATTTGACACTTCTATCTTTAAAAAAGTGCGATAACCCAAAAGCCCGATTGGGCTCATCCTGAAAGTTAAAAAATTATATTTCCAAAACGGCATTACAGGGAGTTTTTAAAATTTTAATACAGAAACTCTGAAAGTATCTTTGAATTCCTAAACAACATATGTGTTAAAAATGAAATAATAATTCCAAAGGGGTAAGGTATAATTTTAACGGGGTGACTTAAATTTCGAATTGTGCCATTTTTGTGCATAAGGTACTATATACATCAGAAGTATATAGCCAAAATTTAACACTTCTATCTTTTAAAAAAATGCGAAAACCCAAAAGCCTATATATTTGCAAAACGGTCAAACAGAAACACTCCAAATTCTGCAAATGTGTTCTTTAAAATGATTTTCTTATTCCTAAGTCATATTTGCGTTTGCAGTTTAATAACTTCCCCTAGGGGGTAGAAGTATTTTCGAGGGGTGGCTTTACTAAGTTGTTTTTTTATTATTTTTTAGTGCCCGGGGTATTTTATATGGCAGAAGTCTGTTTTTACTTTTTAACCCCCGACAAAAAAAAATTAATAACTTGCAAGCCTCTTATATACATTTTAAGGGTTAAAATTTATGTAAATCCCTATAAGGGTAAAAATGAAAAATTACAATTTTGTGTATGTTTTACTTGACAGTTTCTCCTTGCTCTTTATTGATACTTGAATACATAATGAAGTTAAAAGGAAGGAATGGATTACAGGGGGTTTAGTTAAGTCAATTTTAAATAAAAATAACTTGTACAAAAAAATGAAAAATAATCCATCTCAGGAAAATATAACTAATTTTAAAAAATATCGCAATCTTGTCACAGTTTTAATAAACAAAGCCAAGTTAAAATATTATCAAGATGAAATTAACAAAAATGGAAACAGCTCTGCAAATTTGTGGCAATGTATCAAAACACTAACGAATAATAACAAGAATACTGTTGGGGTGGAACATATAAATACGGAAGATGGCGAACTGATAACTAAAAAGGAAAGTATAGCAAACACATTTTGTAAATTTTTCAGTGAGATAGGTAAAACACTGGCATCTGAAATCCCAAAAACCTCAAAAAAACCTAATAAAAAAAATCGTATTTTAAGCTCTTTTTGCTTGTTGCCCGCGGATAAAAATGAAGTAACTCGAACTATAAAAGAATTAAAAACAACAAGGCGCCTGGAATAGATGGCTTTCGAGTTGAACATATAAAAGGTATTTGTGATATGATAACGGGACCATTAACATATATAATTAACCAAATCTTCGAGAGTGGCGAATGTCCCTCACATTTTAAAACTGCAGTCATTATACCTATTTATAAAAGCGGTGACAAGTTGTCAGTTAATAACTACAGGCCTATATCTCTTATCTCCGTGCTTGCCAAAATATTTGAGCGCTTATTAAGTAACCGATTAAATGAATACCTGAAGAAATACAAAATTATATCTCCTAAACAGTTTGGATTTACTAAAGAGAAAGCAGCGTCAGATGCTGTTGATGAACTAACTGAATTAATCAAGGAAGCAATGGATGAAAAAAGTGTGTCCTTGTGTATATTTGTGGATCTTGCTAAAGCCTTTGATACGGTGGATCATGAACAGCTTCTGGAATGTCTGGAAAGCACTGGGATTAGAGGGACACAACAAAAGCTATTTAAAAGCTACTTAACTGACAGAAAACAATGTGTAAAGATAGATGAAATCTATAGCGAGAAAAGGATAATAAGCTTTGGAGTTCCACTGGGAACAGTTTTGGGGCCACTTTTATTTAATATCTATATTAACTCATTATATGAATTATCTACAGATCGAAACATCATTAGTTTTGCAGATGATACAGCTATTTTTTACAAGGATACAAACTGGAACGGCTTAAAACAGAAAGTTGAAAATGATTTCCCTGATATCATAAACTGGTGCAACGAAAAACTGTTAACAATAAATTTTTTAAAATCTAAGTTTGTGGCGTTTACCTCTTATTCAAAAAATCTGCCCGAATTTAATGAACTTAAAATAAAAGTAAACAATACAAACTTGCAAATTGGGGGAATTAACGTCATAAAATATCTTGGTGTCCAAATAGACAGTCATTTAAAGTGGGATATACATATTGCAACCGTTGTTAAAAAAATTAGAGGATTGCTATATAAATTTAAATTTCTCTCAAGGATCCTGACAGTAGAACAATTAAAAACTTTATATTATGGTCTTATTGAAACGCACTTGACATACGGTATTACTGCATGGGGAGCAGCAGCAAAAACTTATGCCGTTGAATTAGAAAAAATACAAAAGTGGGTGCTTAGGATCATTTATAAAAAACCGTTGCTATTTCCCAGTAATCAACTGTATGAACTGGCTCGGGTATTGGATGTGCGTCAACTGTTTTGTCTTAATTTGCTCATTAAGCAGCACAAGGAAAAAAGCAAACTTATAGGTGTTGATCATAGGTACAATACACGACAGAGATCTAATGTACATAGGCTTCCAAAAGTTGAAAAAACAATTGGTAAAAAAGCTTTTCGTACCTAGGACCTAAGTTATATAATCTGATTCCCATTGAGCTCAAAAGTCTCAACAATAAAAATCAATTAAGGACGTTTAAGAAAAAATTAATGGAGTGGATATTTAAAAGACCAAGAAGCGCTTTTCATGATATTATAGAGAATAAAATCGAATATTTAACGGTAATATAGTTTCAAAAACAAAATTTATTTATTTTATTTTGATTTTTGTCGATTTAATTAAATTTGATTGTACTTTGTCTTGTATCAAAACAACTAATTTTTTTTCCTTTTTTTTTTGTTTTAATTATGATTGTAACTTACGCTTTATTTTTATTTTTGTTTAATTATGGCTTTAAAATGAGCCATAGTTTTTAAAGATTATGTAGTATGTAAGTTAGAGAATGTTGATTTATACATGAATGGCTCTATTGAGAATAAGTGTTTATATGGTTTTGTATTTAATTTTAGACATATCTATTGAGGTTTATGTATAAGTATTATTTAGATTTGTTAATATGTATTTTTTCATTTAGATACGTTGTATCTCCCTTATCTGTTATGTTTTTAGTTACTCCTTTTTTCTTTTTGATGATGGGTGGTGGATTAATGGAGTACCCACGCGCGAAATATTTCTTAGTGGGTTATTATATTTATTTACCACTGATCATTTAAAATTAGTTTTTATTCTTCGCATGTATCATTTATTGGTAAATAAATATTATTATTATGTTATTATTATATTATACTTGTGTGATATATTTCAAATAACTCTAAAAGTAGGGGGTACTTCCAAGGGGTGGTCCTCAAAGGAATACTTTTTCTAACTGTCTAAGCTGCCATTTGTTTGTTAGTATACTACCAAAATTATAATACCTTTTTTAAGATAAAATACAGACATGCAACACCTCGCAGAAAACCTAAAATCATATAGGGGTTAAATAATTTTTATTTTAAAACAGCTATATTTAGGGGTTTCAAATTTTGCAAACATGTTTTTAGAATCTATTTAATGCCCCTCTACCTCACTTAAACTGATAATAATATTTAAATTTATTTAAAGCCCTGGGGGTAAAAACTACCCCTTTGGATTATTCTACCGGGTCAAAAAGTAATATATGTTATATTTAAGCTCTCCAAGATTAGTATGCAAAATTTAAGCCCAAAATTCTAAACCGAACCTCGGAAACCCAAAAGCCTGAATCCTACCGTGTTTTCTTTTGATTTACCATTTTTTAAATTTTATTACATACCTTTAATTTTTTATGGTTTATTGTTACTGTATAAAAATTTAAATTATGTAATTTTTTAATGATAAAGTTTTCCTGCCTTTTTTTCTAATTTTTTTTATTACCAAATTCTAAATATGTTATTTAACTTTTGGGACATACAACTTATAAAACTTGCAATACTTATTTAATAATAAATGCCATTATCCTAAACACATTTTTTTATCATAACTAATGATGGATGCCATTACAGTGTCTGCAACATGTTGCCCATTTTCGTGCATTTTTGTTATCTTTTTGCCAATAACTTATTAATGATGGATGCCATCATCCTAAACGCATTTTTTGGCATAACTTATAAATGATGGATGCCATCATCCTAAACGCATTTTTTCATCATAACTTATTAATGATAGATGCCATCACATTATCTGCAACACGTGGCCTAATAACTGCCAATTGCCCACTTTCGTGTCTTTTTGATACCTTTTGCCAATGCCTTGCCATTAAAGAGTGTTGGCAATGCCAATAAATTAAATGTACATGGCCGACAAAAAATGTTTTATGGGTTAGTAGTTAGTGTCTAAAGTCAGAAGTCCCAACCTATCTTTTAAATTGTTCGGTATTTTTTCATAAACATTTGAGGTCTCCAGTAAGATAACATTAACCTAATTGAAGGCAGGAAATGACAGATATAAAGGTTAAACTAAAATTTTAGCGCCATTTTAAAAAAGGGGGTCTTGTGGCATACCTTTTAGAGCCCATAACGAGTAATTTATAATTCTGGAAAATGAAGTAAACACCTTTACCCACTGCAACATGACGGAACTTTAAAAATAACCTGAATACCTCATTTGGATGGCCATATTTTCTAAACTACTACAGTTAGACATACTAAAAAATGTGGTATTTACTTAAAAGTTTTTTAATTATCATTTTAATGGTTCTATATAATATAGGGTTGGTCATTAAAAACAAAACATACTTTTTCATCGGAACCGGACTCTATCCGCGTATTTATGTTTATCTGTAATAATAATAAGTAGGGTTTTAAAAAACAACAAAAGCCATAACTGATGCAAAATAACTTTTTTCTGCACTGTAAGGTTGCATTCGTTGAATACTAAATGCCCTATACAGCAGTTTTTTACACTATTTCAAGGTTTTCTTATAAAAATTGATTTAGGTCTCCAACCGTATACGGATTTAATATTATTGTTATATATCTAACCAAAAAAAAATTTTTTTTGAAAATTTAATGTTTGCTTAAACTAAAAATTCTCGTTTTTATATAAAAAAAGTTAAAAACAAGTGAGCCGCTTTGTTGAGAGACGTGGTGACTACAAAAACATATCTAGAAGTTTACGTAAATTTTAAAAATTATATATTACAAAATTGGAGTGTATATTAAAAAAATTAAATTACACTATATTTTTTTATGTAAAACTTTTAGTAAGAATACGAAATTGAAAAAATAAAGCCACTTTTTTCCAAGTAAAAATGCGAAATAAGATCACCAGGAGGGGTTTCACATTTTAAGGGGCCAAAATCAAAGACTACTGTGTAATTGTTTCTTTCGTTTCTTACTTGAAAACCTTTCTTTGGTGTCACTTTTTTCTATGTAAAATAATAGGTCAATATTATTAAGAAAAAAAGGGGCCTTGTTAGAACAACCTTGCCAACTCCTATATTTGTCTACGCTAGGCCATAGTGCAGGTACTGTGATAAAAATATAAACTTAATGACATTTGTAAAGGAAAATCAAAAATGCATACAAAGGAATTTGGTATGAACGGTACAGGGTTTCAAAAAGTATTATTTATTTTTTTTTAAATAAGTCAAAAACTCTTTACCCTTTGATATATTCGATTCATTGTAAGCTACACGCATTTTTACCATTAAACTATAAATTTTTGTGGAATAAACTTGTGAAAGTGACGGGAAGACTTAGTCATGATAATTTTGAATGCATTTTTTTAAATTCCTAGTATTATCAAGACCCCTTTTTTAAAAACAGCAATTTTTATTTAAAAACGATTTAATTTCTTATCAAATTTAGGAATAACGATTTTGGCCTGTTCTTTAATGTAGGTGCCTAAATCATAAAAAACCTTTAATTAAATATGGCGATCTGAGTTGTTTTTGCCACACTATGGATATAAAAGAAATGCTTTTTGAGAACTCGAATGTGATTAAACTTCCTTACTCCAATTATTCGTCTGTATCTTTGATAAATTTAGGTTATTGTTAGAGCTGGACTGCTCAAAATTCACCGATAAACAACCCTGCAACAATGATGCGTTGATTGAAATGAACAGACTCGGAGACCTGTTCAGCGATAATAAAAATTTTAGAAATAATAAAAAATTAAAAAATGACTTTAAAAACGATCTTTTGTCAAAATGCATTGGAAAGAATAAAATCTTGCGACAAGTTTTTATATTATAAAAAGTGTGTAGTGACGTTACACAGTATGTCCCAAAATAGGTGTTGCAAGAGAACAAATGGATAAAAAAATTTGAATTTTAAATCAAACAATTGGGAAAACTGTTCGCATGATTCAAAACTAAGAAATAAAAAAATTTACTTTGATTTGTTTTATACAGGGCGAGTTTTAACAGAAACATACTTTTATTTTGAAAAATAGAACAAAATTATAAAGTGAACGCAGTAGGTAAAGTAAAAAATATTATTGGCCAATGGGCAAAAGAAAGCAAAATTTATATAAAAATTTACTGAATTTTAAATATTTTCTTAAACTTCGCTACCTTAGCCAAGTATTTTAAAAAGTGTTATAGCAAATTAAAAAAAAATGTTTTATTATTTTACTTTATTTTTTTAACTTTAAATTTTGACATAAATTTCATTTCTCTACATACAATTTTGTCATATTTTTTAAATAAAGGTACTTTACTCCTGGCCATTTCTTATATTTTCAGTTATAACTCGGCCTGTATATTACCCATCGGAGTAAAATTTTGTATTTATTAATTTTGGACCATGCAACCAGTTTTCCTAGAAGAATGTTTAAAAACGTTTTTAAAATTTTTGGTTCATTTCTCCTCTTGTAACACCTATCCTGGGACACTGTATGTTAATAGTAAAATATTTTTAAAAAATATTTTTTTTTTTAAATTGCATTATAATAAAAGCTTGTTTTTAAAATAATTTTTTAATTTTAATTTTATAAGTCAAGAAACTTCTTATCCGTTGTCACGCTATTTCCGGTCGCCCTGTACCTGTATACAAAAAGTGAAGCAAACAGTAGACAGTAACAAACCGTTACATTTTAAAATACAAGACATGACAATTACTATATTTTTAATAAAGTAGTAAGTAGGAATTACCAAGAGCATAGATAATTAATTCGTATATACTGTGCATCATTATATTGTCTTTTATTTTACAGCTCACGGGTCCAGAATTCCATTTAAATTTTAAATGAAGCCATTACAATAAAATTATTGCATGCTTTGCCTATTTGATAATAGCTTTTATATCTCTAGAACTAAATGGCAATTTTCTTTGGTATCGTGGCAAAAAAAGGTAATCTTTTTAAATTTTAAAAATTATTGTTTATACTTTGAATAGTTATTATAAATTATGCTCAGTTATTTATTTACAATGTTTTTAAATCCATTTATGATTAAATTTTAAAGAAGCGCGAAACTTAATGACTTTACCATTTTGTGGCGAGCGTAGTGCAGCGGTAACGTACCAGCTTCTCACCGCAGCGATCCGGGTTCGACTCTCGAAACCGGACATTGGAATTTAATCGCTCGTCACCTCACAGATGGCTTGACAAACCATTATGTAGTATTGTTCCTACCCCAGGTAGTATTTATTTAGAATAAATAACGTCCGTGGTGGCAATACCGCGTTGTCTAAAAGATGCTGTGAAATGCAAAATTTGTATGTTTCAGTGCTTGGATAACGTTGACGGAACATTGTGCAAAAGGAGTTAAATATCTAATAACCCGACACCCACGGTTCTCTGGTACTTAGGCATAAAGCCTTTGTGGAGTGTCAAACAGATAAAAAAATAAATGAGGCTTACTATTTACGTGCAGCCAAACAGAATCGTAAAGAGGCACGGTCTAACGCAAACGCCGGCATGTAAAAATTTCGGATGGGATGACTAATCGTGCTTGCTTTGTTGCTTTACTGGTCAATATACCTTTTAATTTAGGAGATACAATGTACCGGCTCCCCACGAAATTACTAGCAAGGTGGTCATTACTTTTAATAGGCATACACACGACATATAGCTGGATATACAGGGTGTCTCTATAAGGTCTGTACAAAATGCCAGCTCATTGGGCTAAAATACAACAATCTTATGCAATTTACCATTGCCAAAAACTTGATCGATTGCGATATACAGGGTGACAAAGTTTAAATTTTAATATTATTATTTTTTAAAATTTTATTTATTTTTAGATTTTTTTTACAAAATTTAAAACAAGGGATTTTTTAAAGGTAAAGAATAAAAAGCTACTCATACTTTTGCTGCTAAATATAGGTAAAGCCACCTGCAGTTCTTTGCTTTTGTTCAATGTGTCATTACTTTTTTTTGCCTTGGTATATTATAATTTTAGTAAAAATCTCTATTCTCCCATATTTTTTGCACAAAGAGCTAAAAATATAGCTACGGGCAACCGATGCTAAGATATTTTAGATTAAACGTTTTATTTCACTAAAAAAAAATCCTTCGCATTCTTTTACGCTCTGTTTAGGCAACCCGGTTTTCTCTAAGAGGTCTGTAAAAATAGTTACCCTAATTTCCTTACGTCAAAATACAAGGACCTAGATCAATTTTCCTAAGTTGAAAAGGGGATCGTTTTCGAGATACAGGGTGTCTAAGTAAAAAAAAATGAATTAAAAGTTTGAAACCCTGTATATTGCAAACCAGCAACCTTTTGACAAAGGTAAATTGCATTATATTGTTATATTTTGACCCAAAGAATTTGTGGTAGCATTTTGTACAGACTTTTGGACACTACCAGGTGGCCTAAATAAAGCGTGAATACATGCAATGGCAAACTTTGGTACGGAATAAAAAACGTTAAATCTAAAATACTCCAAAACCGGTTGCTCCTCGCGATATTTATTAAGTATTTTTTATGTGCAAAAATATAAAAGAATAAAAATGTTTTATTTAAATTATTTTGTAGCGGCGTAAAATGGAGTTATAATACTTTGAACCTAAGCAAAGAAGTGCAGGTGGTTCCTCTACATGACACGACAAAAACATTAGGAAATTTGGATTTCCCACTCTGAAAAACATTTTAATAGAAAAAAATGTTTTTTAATGGTTAAGGTGAATAAAGTTATGCAAAAGCTAATGGTATAATAATTGCTTTATTTATTTCAGTCAACTTTGGATGTGTTATCTCTTATTTATTTAAGAAAAAGCATTTGCTTAGCTTTACTTACCTGACCCAATAAAAAACATATTTTAAATACTAAGGTTAATTAAAATAACAATTTTGACACCCTGTATCTTGCAAACGATCAACTTTTCGACTAAGGTAAATTGCGTTTGATCGGTGTATTTTCATTCAAGGAAATTCTGGTAGCATTTTGTACAGAACTCTATTTATTAAATCAAAGGCTTTTAGACCAATTAGGCTGGTACGAGTATAAGTGATAGTTTAAATATTTTCTTTAGTTGAATATTTGTGCTCGACGAATCTTAAAAATCTACTGGTATTATATTAGGCAAGAAAAAAATAAATAAAAAAACAACATTCCATAATGTTTATTTAAAGTAATATGGTAAGTTTTTCGAAAATAATTATCTTCTCTTGTAGCGGCAAGACCAGGAAATGTATGCTACAGTAACGCCCATTGTCGACTATGGACAGCCGATAGCCACTGTGACTTTCTTATTCCCAATCTATTTGGACGATGTCAATGTAACACACCTTTTAAACAAGTATGTATATTTTGCTGGTGATACTTTTGCAAATTAGTTATTTAAAAACAGCTATATTTTAAAGTTCAAAGCTATAATATGTATGTAAAATTAGCCTTTACTTGCTTTAAAATATTTTATTCAGTTTTAAATACAGACGAAAACTTAAAACATTGTAGACAATTTTTTTTTCTTTTTACCTATTATTTTGACTTTTTCCTTAACATTTTTTGTTAGATTAAAACATAAAAAGAAATAAAACTTTTCTTTGTATATTTTTATGATACTTAAGTTTAAGAAAACGCGAGACTAATCTAGATAAAAATATACAGACTGTCCACGGATGGAGTTTACAAGAGGACAAATGGACCAAAAGTTTTTATGGAGAGCGAATTTTTTTGATAAAATGAAATTTTTGGTCCATGTGTCCTCTTGTTTAACCCATTTGTGGACAGTCTGTATATTCAAATTATCTAAGGATCAATAAAACTGTAGCTGTGTATAGCTCGTAAAACTCATAAAGACGAGCCTATTTACTTAAAAGGATTAACCAATATATTTTAAATTCTGCGTGGACGGTGTAGAAAAACATGTTTTTTTTTAATATTATTGATACTGAGCATACCAAAAAAGCATTCTTCGTATTATTTAAGCGGTGACCTTCGATTACGCAGTGGTTGATATCTAGATTTTACAAGAATGTGGGTTTTATTTAATAGAAAAGGCAGACACTAAAATAGTGGACATATTATCATTTTACAAGTATTATTTTTTTTAAATAATCGTTAATAGCTTCCTTGTTTCAAAACGTTTCAAAAACGCTTTAAGATAAATTAACTTCTCTTTTAGAGTTCTATAAGCTGTTAAAATAATTTACTCAGTTTTTAAAAATACCCTTGCTTTTTTTTAGCTGGGTGATTCCTGTGTCCGAGCAGCTTTTCAAAGTAAAACCACTTCTTCCCCTGCTCCAGTGAGTGTTGAAACAACGACGACCGTATCTGAAGATATTGAATCCAATGCAATTTTACCTTCAAAAGACAAGCCGGAACTAAAGAAAGTTAACACTATAACTAAAAAAGATAGTTTAACACGGAAGGCAGAAGTTACCACTAAGATACCTGTATCCGAAACAAAACCTACCAAAAGCGTAAGTAACTTAATTTTCTTGGTTTTCATGCGGCTTGTTTAAAAAATTTCACAATAATTATGTTGCAGGAATTAAAAAATTATAGTATCCTTCATATATTATATTTTTTGTTATTTTGTAAAGAGCATTTAACTTTTAAATATCATTTCAGACATCCACCTCGACAACTACTACACAGCTTCCTTTATTCCAAATTGTAAGCTCTACTCCAGGACCGGTGGATATAACTACAAAGGAAACTGTGGCAAGCCGAAGTACTACAATGGAACCTTCGTCTACGGCCTCACCTATTGTAGTACATTCAACAACAGGTGGGCAATACCAAATTTCTAAAATATTTTTAAATTACTTTATTTAATCTAGTTTTCTGCATCCGTTTACCTAAAAAGTGCTTAAATTCTGAGGAATTGCTAATAATTAAATTATAAGACCAAAAAGCTACAGTCCAAGCGGAACATAGAGTGAATTACAACCAGAATGATGCAGTTACATTATTTAAATTTGTTGTCTACTAAAACCCAAAAAATGTAATTTAATTAACTAAATAAATTTAAGTTTAATTTAATTCGTTATTTTGACGGTAAATTAATAATTCAGAAAAATATAATACTTTAATATTGGGTCTTCTTAACAACTTATAGTATTTTCTTGGTCCTTCTTTATTATTAATAACCGCTTGAAGACGTTTCGACATATATTTAACCAATTTATTTGTGGATCCTTGGAGTACAAAATTTCAATTTTTATACATTTCAAATTATTTTACACCAGTTTGTATTAGTTCCTAAAATTATTTAAAAACATACCGGTTGCCAGCATGCCATAAGCCTCAGTTTTAATGCAACTGCATGATTTTGGCTATAGGTCACTGTATGTCATACTTTGTCAGGCAATGTGAGCACTCGCAAATGTGTCGTTTTTTTGTTTTCTGTAATTCACCCAACATTGGTGGTGCTGGTGTAAAAATGACAATAGATTTGGGTTCAGAATGTAATAATACAACGGAAAAATGCATGTCGAATGTCTGGGCCGCCATTTTTCTCTTCTTCAAAAAATCACCAATAAGTCTTCAAAAAGCAAAAAGACTGTGGCTGTAATTCCACATACCCCTACATACAAGAAAATACCATGGCATATTGGCAATTGATGTGCTATTTGGAAGCTTAAAAAATATTCAAATACTGGATCGAAACGTCGCTGAACGGATAAAACGTCGTTTTTATTTCCGTCCTCGTTCCCGCTACTCTTTCTTCTTCTGAATTGTTGGCAAATGACGACGACTACCATGGATATACCCCTGAAAAATTAAACTGACAATAAACATGCATGTTATTTAAATTTACCCAAAAAAAAAGTAAAAACTTGGTAGTCAGTTTTGCTTAACAACCATTAGTTTTTCGACAATCTCTTAAAAAAAACATTAAAATTTCGAATCCTTTTTGGTTTTAAGAGGTTAGGAAAAAAAATGGATCTACACTATTTTACCTATACCTATATAATAAACAACTCATTAACACTATAAAAACATAAAATTTTAAAAATATTATAATTGTTTTACAGCACTACCTCCCACTACTACTGGCATCAGAACTAGAGTTGAAAATTCAAACGAAGCGATAAGTTTGGGTGTTCCATGTGTCACAGATTTACAGTGTAGAGCTGCAGATCCCTCATCAAAATGTATTGAAGGAGTATGTGACTGCATTATCCAGGGCAATGGAACAACTGCCTGTTCTGCTAGAAATAGGGGATGTATACCTGGAACATTTCAGGTAATATTTTACGCTTAAAAAATGCTTATCTAATGTACCTACAGGGTTAAGTTATAAATTTAGATCCCCTTTATTCTTCGTTTTATCTTTTAAAGTTCATAATAAATAAATAATAATTTGTTACGTTAGTCCTGTAGTTACCGAATCAGTATTCAGATTTTTAATATACCGTGCATTTCTTTTATTTTTGAACAGATCAATTTAAAAAGTAAAACTTTGGGATATGAAATTGATGCATAAATACTATGTTTTAAAGTAAAATTGACAGATGAAAATTTCAAGATGGCGGCTGGGTGCCATATTGGAAAAAAGTTAAATTGAAAGAGGGATCTTGTGGCACATTATTTTAAAGCTCCTGACGAGTACTTTATAACCCTAAAATATAAAGTCAATACCTTTACCTAATACAAAATGGCGGTACTGTGAAAATTACCTAAATACCTGATTTGAATGTTTCCAAAACTAATAAAGTTTGATGTACATAATGTGGTGTTTTCTTAAAGAGCTTTTAAAGATCTTTTTAATAGTGATACTGATACACCCTGTATATTATATTACCATTAAAAAGATCTTAAAAAGACTTTAAGAAAATACCACATTAAGTACATCCAACTTTATTAGTTTCGATAATATGGCCGTCATTTTGTATTAGGTGAAGTTATTAATTTTATATTTTGGGGTTATAAAGTACTTGTCAGGAGCTTTAAAATGATGTACCACAAGAACCCGTCTTTCCATTTAACATTTTTTGCAAGATGACGCCCAGCTGCCATCTTGAAATTTTCATCTGTCAATTTTACTTTAAAATATAGTATTTATGCATCAATTGCATATTCCAAAATTTACCTTTTTAAAATTGATTCGTTTAAAAAATAAAAGTAGTGAGGGGACATTAAAGAAATGCACTGTATGTGTAAAATAAAATCCTACTTATTAATTTTATGATTCTTTTTACGAAATTAGGTAAACAGTGCAGGTATGTTTTTCTATCTTTTGAACCATAAGACCTAAAAAAATAAATTTGGTAACCTAATATACAGGGGGCTGCAATTTCAACGGGGCGACAGAAGACCTAGGAATGCCACTGGCGGTCATTAAAAGTTAAAATCAGTCACACAACAACACCTCAGGTGTTTAAACTCAGTGGCCATCATAACTATAAAACTACTGCACCGAACATTTTAAAATTTTAACCATTGTTTCTTTACGTAATTGTTAGGTAACAAATTTGTCAATCAGTATTTCTAATCTTTATAAAAACTAATGAGCCATTTTTTTCCTAAACATAAACATTTTTTTACTTTAAAACTTTCCCAAGAATAAAAAATTAAAATTAGAAAAAATATATACCGGGTGCTCACGAGATCACTTTCGGCTGCCATCTTTTTATTTTCTTATCGATACTGACGAAACTTGGTGGGGTTGTTAGACTAATGAAAATTCATTATTAGGTGTATATGATAGACTTTTACGACTTTCGGTTTCACCGGAAATGACTGGAACTTTTGATTATTAAATGGGACCCCCTGTATATTTTGTTTTTCGGACGCCCCAGATTATTTTTAGTCGGAATACAATACTTTTAAACCAAATTTTCGTAAGTGTTTTTCTGAAAGTAAGTAAAGTATGATTAGTGATTTTAGAATGATCATGGCACCCTAGCTGAAAAATAAAAATTTAATTTAAAAATAAAATTTGACCAAAATTTGTTTTAAAAATATTGTATTCGTACTAAAACTGATCTGGAGAATCCGAAAAACAAAAATTATACAGGTTGTTCCATTTAAAAGTCAAAAGTTCCAGTCATTTCCGGTAAAACCGGAAGTCGTAAAAGCTTATCATATATACCTTAAAATGACTTTTTGTTAGTCTATCAACCACACAAAGTTTTGGCAGTATCGATAAAGAAATAAAAGAATGACAGCCGGAAAGTGATTTCGCGGACAGCCGGTATGTTTTTAAATTACCTAAAGAATATTATTTATCTAACAAACATTTTTAACGTGACAACTTCTTATAATTCGATCGACCCGGCTGCATGCACCAAAAACATGACTCATGCGGCGTTACCTCGCGCGTTCCATTTAGTGCTTGAAGTGCAAGCAAGAGCACGGAACGAGCGACAAAGGGGCACAATCTCCGTGTTCGGCAGAGTTCGACATCTGTTTCTCTCCTACTTGAGTGAGCGTGCAGTGAAAAGTGAAAGTGGTGTCAATTGTTTATAGCAACTATAATTGCGGCGATAAAGGTAATGGTTCTTTCGACTTTGTCACGTTCAACTATCGTCAGTAAACCGACTTTGCAGACAACCGATTTTTTTTTTTAATATTACACTTTAGGTATTCAGCACCGAGATATTATGGCCACCGTAATTCACCCTTATTTTGGAGACGCTTTTTAATAATTGATCCCATTCGCATATTTTTAGTAATAATATTCACTAATATTTAGAATTTCCTAACAAAAACTGTACATAATATTTCTCTAATGTTATGTTTTAATGTACCATTGAGTTTAGTAAAAAAATTAGTTTGTCATCAAAATCTCTCAAAAATATTGTTTTAGTTGACAAAAAGAATATATCGTAATTATTATCATTATTATTATTAAGAGGTTCCTCTCTTTCAATTTAGTATAGTAGTATTTTTTAAAACCTTAAAAAGTTATGAGAAAGCGAAAAAACAAAACGTTGTTACAGCGACGAACGGACTTGCTCTACTGGCATGTTACCACTTCTACTCGCTATTGCTTGTGTAAGTTTCCGTTAAAGAGAAATGCCGGAATATCATATTAGGGATACTATTCCATATTTGGTCACTTTCCACTAATAACTAACAAACCAATAAACGATAATAATAATTCAAGAGTAATTAGCGACATTTTTATAAAAATTACTTAACGGAAAACTGTACATCATTTAACTATGCCATTAATTATTAATAAGACGGGTGTCAAAACTACTCAGGAATAACAGTTAATAGATGCGTAGATACGCGAAGACGTTAACAAATAATGTTTGCATTTTAACTGTAAAGATATTAACGATTTATATACAGCATTAAAAATGCGTGGGTGGTAAAAAAGTAATGTCTTAAGGTCTGGCCACACATAACCGCACCAAGACCGAACCGAGACCGGATTCACAATGATAAAGGAGCAGATTAATTCGGAAAAATGCCAAAGCACTTTTCACCTTGGCTGTTTAAATTAACGCAGAAGATATTGTTGCTAGACATTTATCTTTATTGAATAATATGTACGCCCTTTCTTTAATTTTGCGTTTTTAGAGAAAAAAACGCAAATTAAAGGAAGTGAGTACATATTATTAAATAAAGATAATTGTGTAGCATTAATAATTGTTTAATTAAATAGTACATGGTGGTTACCTTTGCTTGGTGCTGAGGTGTCTTCAGAAAAACTCAAAATCAACTAACTCATCACCTTTTTGTATTATAAATAATAGATACACAAGTAACTAGTAATATATGTCACTTATGACATTTAATGTCAAAGGTGTTTTTAGACCTAAATAATAGTAAAACTTTAAATTTCTTATTTTTATTAAATTTTATCTTGACAACGGTGGCAGATTTTCCACGGATACGTCGATTTGTAGATACCTATTTATTTATATTTTTTTTGTGTTTTTAGGGATTTTTTCTTTATTTTCTAATTTGTCGTGTACCCAATACCCATTAAATACAATAAGTCATTTAATAGAACGGAAAAAGTGGAACTAACAATGTGACATTTTTTAATATCTTTTCAAATAAAGTGAAAAAAATAAATAAAAACTCTCTCGCAGACTTTCAGTTTTTCCGGATAATCTCGGAACCGCTGCCAATTTTTTTTTTTTTAAACGGATTATTGTTAAGCATAAAAATGCGCAAGTTTGCCCCAATTTAAACAACCCTGTATCTCATACCGTTCTTCTACCGATATTTTTAGCAGTTTAATTTTACTATTTAAAATGTCACGATTTGGTAATTTTTGGTTAATAAATATTGGTATTTTTATTGAAGGCTACTCTCTCCACTTAAAACATTATGACCCGATTTTATAATTATGGTTTAAACTTAGGTTTTAGTTAAAATACGTGTTTTACTGGTCTAGTTAAACATAAGTTGGAGTTTAAACTATAAACGATGGTTTGGGTATGGTTTAAACTGCAAGCTGAGTTTACAGTCTTCTGACATTGTCATTTATTGTTTACTAATATAAAACTTAAACTTATTTTTATTTTTTTAAAGTTAAAAAGCAAGTTTTAATAAAAATACTACAAATTCATTACCTAAAAAATGGACAGGTCTTTGATTTATTTGACATTTTATCTCTGATAATGAAGACGAGCTAATTATTATTAACATTATTAAAAATCCCAGACGGGATAGAATACTTTTTGCTCAAAAAGGAAAATGTTGATTAGTGAGCAGAAAAACAATTTATTAAACGCTTAAGGCTTTCAAAAGCTTACTTTCCAAATAAGGGCAACGTTAACTACTAGACTGTAAGTAGAACCGCCTGTTTGTTTAATCATAATGTAAACAAACCCAAAAATCGCACAGCCTTCATATGCATGACGCAGCGCTTATTTGTCAAAAAATAGCAATAAATATTGATAACTTTATAACATCGTGAAATATAATTTAACCGCAACCTATACAACAGCTATATCGCATATCTTAGATTTAAACTCCTGTTTTAAATTATGTTTTTAACTTAAGTTCAAACTCCAGCTTAAACAAAATTTACCGGGCCTATATATTTAATATAAAACTTACTTTATAACGCATGCTTTAATGCAGAAGTTATCTAAGAACACTTATGACATTTAAAGTCTTAACGGCAGAGTGCCTTATTGCTGAAACGGTTTATTTATTTAGCGCAAAGACTACTTGTCCTAAGAACCTACGCTTAACTAGTTATGCATTACTACCTTTATAGTTAATATGGCATAAATGGAAATAACCCCATACATGAGCGATTACCTATGCGGTTAGTAAGTAACCTTTTAATATTTACACACTTAATTAAGTATCTTGTAACCTAAGACAACTGAGGCTTTGTCCTTTATCCTTTAACATATTAAATATCATAGTAATTATTAAAAGAATTTTTAATAATCTAGAGTTATTAATTTACATACAATTTTTTAATGTTTCAAAAACCTTTAAAAGACGTAATTAGAAATTTTAAATAAAGAACAAAAACATTAGCCAGCATCTCCTAAATTAAAGGTGTCTTTTTCTGCTAGTGTTATGTGACTACCCTTCTTTTGCACAGAAGTAGTATTTACTTGGTAAAAATCCATATTAAAAAAATATAAAAGTTAAACAAACTTGTTAAACTTTTATTTATATCAAACACTCTAAAGCGGATGTGATCATCCTTACCGAAGATCAAACACGTTTCATCGTCTTTATCAAACCCAGAGTATTTAATTATGTTTTTGCTGTCATTAAGGAGCCACATGTCCAAATATCTTTACCTTTTATTAATTTTTCCTAATTACGGTAAGAAAATTTAAGGGTATATTCCTGAGCCAATTTTATGAAAAAGTTTATATAAACATAAGGCCGGAAATGCTTTGTTTCTAAGATATAGGGTGTTAATAATATCTTAAATATGCCTTATCCGATTTTAATAAAATTTGACTATGATATTTCTTAAGAGAGGCCAGTGGCGGCGTGGTACGCATCTTAGCTAATATTATTGACAGAAAATGTACGCCACTGACATACAACTTTTATATTTTTTTTAATTTGAGGACCTATGTTAATATAAACTTTTTTCCATAAAAATGGCTTAGGAATTCGAACCTTGGACCAGAATATACCATAAAATGCCGCTGAGCTATAGAAATTTAAAAATAAGAAATGAAAGTTTTTGTGTATTCTAAATGAGAAATTCTTACATGCTGTGGTCGAGTATTAAATAATAATATGAAGGTCTTAAACTTTTAGGTTTTTTTGGAGGTATTTATAACAAAATATACGGAATGAGAACGCTATTAGGAAACACCCTGTATAACTTTTTTGAAATAAAAAGAAATAATAGTTAGTGCCCTAAATATAGTGTACTGTTTATACAATTCAAGATAAGAATTAACAAAAAAATTAAATGGTTAATACGTGTATGTAACATGGTTTTCAAAATTAAGTCGGCACTGATGCTAACTTTCTTATTATAAGAGTTACGAGTTTGGTTAAATTTGCAAAGAATTGTATCTTTTTACGCTGATTAACATGGTAATGTCAGAAAATAAATTGAACATTTAGGTCACGTGATATGCGACAAAACGTACCACTTTTTAAATGAAATTCTAAAATGTTAATTTAACTTTCGTATAAAAAAGGTTATATCAAACCTAATTCAAAAGCTAGTAGTTTTTAGGGTAATAAGAGTTAAAAATTGCCCTTTCAATATTAGGTCTGCTCGTAGAGGAATCACAAACCAGTCAGCGCCATACAGAGTTGGGTCGAATACTGACATTTGGTATTCGAATACGAATACGAATACCATTAAAAAAGTATTCGAATACCGAATATTTTCAAATACCTACAAAAAAGTATTCAAATACTCGGTATTCATGAATACCACATTTGGGTATTCATGAATACTGAGGAGCAAAAAAACCTCTTTTTCTTGAAAAAGCAACTACTCATTCTTATTTTTCTACGTTTTTCCATAACAAAAACGCAGTGGCGTACCTTGTTCTTGCTTAAAAACTAATCATTTCAAGCATACAAGACGTCTCCCAAATTTTCCAAAAATACCTTTTCTATTTTTTAAACTATTGACTTCACTTTTGGAATGGGGATACATGTACATGTCTACGATTTACCAGATAGTCATGATTTAAACTGACATAATAAAATTTATTATATAGATACATCCCTTTTGTGTAAAATGGAGATAAATACATATTAGTCTAACCTAATACATAGAAAACATAGTTTGCAATGTCACTTTTTATATGTTGTACCAAGTTACTTGTTTTATTTAATAGCAAAACCCCAAAGAAATTAAAATAATTAATTTGGATATATTTTTACATATTTTTGTTTGCAAAAATAAATGTATATCTGTTCAAAATTACTTACCTATTGGGACCATAGGGAAAACAGATCAAGATTTAAAAAATATATTGAATTACATTTTTTTTAAAATTTGTAAAACTGACTTCCTAAACTGTTAGTTTGCAAATGATGATATATATGACTTATATAAAATTTTACCCCGTCGTCGGCAAAACCACCGCGAACAGATGCATAAAAAGTTACGTAATATTCATAAAATAAGCAAACATTATTTAAATTCAGGATTTGAATACCAGAATATAGGTATTTGAATATCAGTATTCGAATTCCGGTATTCGAATACCAGTACTCGAATACCAGTATTCGAATATCGGTATTCGAATACCAGTATTCGAATGCCAGAATATTCAAAAACGATATTCAGAATAAAGATTACCGAATACTGACCAAAAAGTATTCCGTCGAATACCGAATACCAAACATATAAATCTATTCGAATAGTATTCGAATACCGCACAAATGTATTCTGAATAGTATTCAGAATACCGAGTATTCGATGTCCTTTCAATATTAGCAGTTAAAAATTGCGATTTTATTATTAAGTACTGATTAGGTCGGCCCTATTGCTAACTTTCTTATATTAAAAGATACGACTATGGTTAAATTAGCAAAGAGCTTTACTTGTTTTACGCAGCTAATGCTAATTTAACCAAAGTAATATATCTTATATTAAAAAAACTAGCAATAGTGCCGGCTTAATTAGTAGATATCTAATATCCAATAGCAATTTTTAACTGTTAATATCTCAAAAACTACAATTCATGGCTAAGATAAATTTATTTATTTAGTGCCGAAGTACGGGAACTTGTATCAGCTGGTTCTTTGTTTGTGATGGAAGAAAAGATTGTTCAGATGGATCTGACGAAGACTGCAAACCTAATAAATGCCCCAATGAGTCATTTAGATGTAGAGAATCTGGAAAATGTATATCTAAGGCAAATAGATGTGATGGTGTAAAAGACTGTAATCTAGGTAATTTTTTAAAATTAATTTTTTAACGTATTAGTAAAACATAACTGTATTAAACTTAATTTACAAAATGTTATCTATATCACATAAATAATCATATATGATCAATAGAGCTTACGTTAAAACTAAACTTTTTAAAGGAAAACGCAGTGTCTGATTTTTAAACTTTTTTACTGACGTTT
The DNA here is from genome assembly GCA_014170235.1 of Listronotus bonariensis. Taxonomy (NCBI): domain Eukaryota; kingdom Metazoa; phylum Arthropoda; class Insecta; order Coleoptera; family Curculionidae; genus Listronotus; species Listronotus bonariensis. Next base: position 84,517 of record JACEGR010001961.1, on the reverse strand, counting down.
TTTTAAACTATATTTTCTAAATAGAGAACATTTCAAAAATATTGTTTAAAAGTTAAAAATAAAAATTCAAGTAAAATTAATGACGAAACATCAAGAACAAATAGTCTTTTTTTTAATCTCGTTTTCCACTTTAAAGGCCTCCCAAAAACTAAAAAAAAAACAAAATTTGAAAACCCTATTAGCGGCTTGAGAAAAACCATTATCTACTAAACGAAATTAATTTTTTTAATTTTATTTAATATGGATCATATCAAACCGAAAAAGAAGTGGCTGCATATGATGGTCACCTTTTTTCCGAAAAATTGCTGTGATTACCGTATTTTTTAAAATATTTTAAGAAAAATTATACTTAATATTCTTTCAATGTTTAATGTTGATAAACCATTGAGCTTATTAAATAAATTTTAAATTTGTCGTCAAAAAATCATTAAAATTTACTCTTTTGAGCTCAAGTTAACCATACCCCCTCACCGGCTTTATTGTCTTTTAAGATAAACAGTTTGCATTAAAGTACAAAGTGACATTATGTGATTATATTCTTTAATCCAATAAGTATTTTTAAATTAAAATTTTATTAAACAAAAAAACTTTATTACAAATATACAAGCGTATCCATGATCATTAAGTCATATTTCAATAAAAAACATTTTAACAATTTTTTACAAAGTACATGGTATATTGTTTTACCAAAGAAAATGTCTAATAACCAAGTCGCAAAAAAGCATGATTAAAATAAATTTATGGAATTTAGTATAAAAAAATGCTGTCCACCTTTTACTTAAAAAAAAAAAATATTTCATTAGAAAATATGTTTTATTAAGGAAAAAATTAATCAAAACTTTAATTTTAGGTGAAGACGAAGCTAACTGTCAAGTTTTTGGAAAAAGTAAATGTCCTCCAGACACATTCCAATGTGCAGATGGTAAATGTTTGCCGGAGTATGAATTTTGTAATGCCATAATTGGGTGCAGGTAAGAATTTTTAGTTATTTATAATTTATAACAGTGGAAAATCTTCACAACCGTCAAATATAAATAAACCAAATTTTGTGCGAAGGAGTAACTAAACCTGAAGAATTCAAATATTATATTAACAAAATTGCCGAGTTTATAGTTTACTGTCAAAGTTAGAAAATTTTAAAATTTTAAAAGGAATACCTTAGTTTTTATTATTGTAATCAATTGCCTGTATCAACTTTATTAGTACCTGATTTTGTCGTTTTTTTACTCCTGTCAATTTCAATTATGTTCAAGATATGTCAAGTATGTTATCACGCTCATTCCTTAAACTTGCATCTTAGTGAGAAATCAACCGTTTGTTTTTTTTTTTGCTTAAATAAACAAAAAGGCTTATGATTGGTCTTTCCTAATTTCTTGACAGGGCACGTTATTCAGTTGTTTTCTAATGTCATACCCAACCATAACAATTAAAAATGTTAAAACAATTTAAAAGTGACAAATATTCGCTGTTTTTTGCTAAGTAGAAATGCCATAATAACGCACGCAACATTTGTCACTTTTGAATTTTTTGACACTTCTAGTTACTCAGGTTATAAAGTCTCCATAAAATTACACACAAATGAATGACTTGCCTTCCTAACAACTTTAAAAGACAATTCACATGCTACTCGCAGTTTTGTCTATTTTGGAAAACAAACAAACGGATGATTTCTTACTAAGAGGCAGATATAAGAAATGACAAAAAGCATGATGTCATATCTCTAAAATTGACAGAAGTAAAAAAACGATAATATTAGGTAATAATAAAGTTGATACAGGCAATTTATTACAAAAATAAAATTAAGGGTATTTCTTTTAAAATTTTAAAATTTCCTAACCTAGAGGAAAAACCATAAACTTGGCAACCTTGCAAATATAAGTTTTAAATTCTTTATGTTGAGTTACCGCTTCGCACAAAATTTGGCACAAATTACTGAAACTAAAGTTTTTCCGTAATTTGTGCAAAATTTGGTTCATTTATATTTTACGGTTGCTGAGAGTCTACCGTTCCGGTTTTAATCCTGTATGTTTTTATCTAAAGCAGGTTAATGTTTAAAATGTGTTTTTTTTAAATTAAAGAGAATGGTAAATGGTTTTTGTGTTTTAAATGGTAAAAACGTCGTTTCAGAACCTTTTATAATAATGAAAGTACATTGATTTTCAAATTGGTTGGGCAATTTAAAAAATTTTAAGGTAAAAAAATTATAATTTAAGAAAATCTTTTTTGTAGGTTTTTATAATTTATTATTAGTAACATTTTTACCTATTTTTTTTTATAATAAAAGTAATTGGAAAGTCGATTTGCAAAAAAAATAATTTAGTGTTGTTAGACCATTTTCACATTATTTTTTCCTACATACCGGGTGGCAACGAAACTACTATCCAGCACTCTATTTCCTTTAATAAATGAGGTATATTTTATAAATTTGGAAACTTTATATTGCCGATTATTACCGAATGCAAATTCCGGTTTAACCGGAAGTAATATTAAAAATATATAGTGTGTTCTATTCAAATTATAAAGGTAATCATATTACAGTTTAAATTTTACAGCACTTTCGGTTGAACAGAAAGTAGTATTAAAGTGGCGTCAGAGAGTAGAGCCTTTAAAAAAAATAGGCATTTTAATTTTTTGGGATGATCATTTGGTTTCCAAACATACAGGTTTTTGCATTTAAAACATTAAAGTTTATGTCACTTCCGGTTAAACCGGAAGTAATACAACAGGTGCCCTTATATCAAACAATTTCCGGCATCCGGTGATACAATATAATGCTAAAATTTAAAAAGCATACGTTTTTATTGAAGGAAATTAAATGCTGGATAGTAAATTTGTTCTCACCCGGTATAGGGTGCCTACTGCTTGGGCCTAAATAATTGTTCGTTTGCAGGATGAATGTGAAAAAGTGCTTATTTTCAGTTATTTTGTAATATTTAAAAATCTCGATTTTAGAAGTTTGTTTTAAAAGTAAGTATAGTAAATAGTAATCTATTTTTCTATTATTTAGCGATGGTAGCGATGAGCCTTCACATATCTGCAGAGGAAGAGCAAGACGAAGGCTAAAAGGCTATTGTCCATTACGTTGTGGAAATGGGCGATGTAGGTCAAGTGCCATTGCATGTTCTGGAAGAGACGGATGTGGAGATGGAACAGATGAAAGGAATTGTTCTGTCTGTCGTAAGTTATTTTCATTTAAAAAGTATAAAGCAACGTCTATCGCAAACTGGATGGCAAAAGAGTGGTAAAACCCGCACCAAATATTTAAAATTTTATTATAGGTCTAAATTATTGTTTTTTTGGTACCACTAAACCCTTAAACTTTACCTTTACTTACTAGTTACTTTATAACGTCATTAGTTTGAAAATATGGCTATTAAAATCAGACATTTAAGTAATTTTTATAGTACCGCCATTTTGTGGTAGGTAAAGGTATTGACTTTATATTCTGAAGTTATAAAGAACTCGTCAGGAGCTTTAAAATTGATAGGCCACAAAACCTTCCTTTTCATTAATGTTTTTTTAAAGCGCATAACTCTCACTTTGACATTTGTATCTGTCAGTTCTTGCTTAGGATTTGGTTTATATTGTCTTACTAATGTCCTCAAATTTTAATAAAAAATATCAAACAATTCAAAAGTTAGGAGGGGGTCCTAAATTTACATAAGCACTGTATAAGGTGGCCATTAAAAAAACGAAACAGCAAATTTTGGGCATTTCAGGTCATTTAAGAAAAACAATCGGATACGTCAATTTTTGATTTTAGGGAAAACATTTTTGCCATTTTTACCCTCTGATTTGCAACCCTCTAACAGAGATGAGACTCCCCCAAAATTCTTAAAGGGAAGAGGGGTCAAGTGATACCTTATTTTGGGGGTCTCTCTACCCTGATTAAAACTGTACAAGTTTGAAGTTTGTGCTATTGTTTTTGTTGGTATGACAAGGATTAAACGATCTTTAAAGTGGAATATAAATTAATATTTTGTGACGAGTGCGTGATCCATCCTTAAATTTTAGAAATCGTTTAGCCCTTACTTATCACTTTAGTTTAAAGTAGCTTGCTCTTACAACTAATTAAATATTATACGTTCAAAAATAAAAATCAAAATTTTGACAAGCTAAAAATTATCGAAGATGATAAAGGCTTTAAACTTGGCATTTGTAATCAGGGTCAAGAAAAGGTATCACTCGATCCCTCTTCCTATTTTAGGATTATGGGGTTAAGTCTTACTCCTGCTAGAGGGCCCGCAGTTTAAAAGGTAAAAGTGGCAAAAAATATTTCTCCCTAAAATAAAAAAATTGCGTGACTAACCGTTTTCTCTTAAATGACCCAGAGTGTCCCAAATTAGCTCTGTTTCGCTTCAAATGGCCACCTTGTATAATAAATTTTCAATAAAAACATCAGAAACTTGTAATTAAACAAAAAAATAATGGTTAGTTTTACTAGATTACTTTTAAACAAAACCAAGCAGTACAAGTATTGTTTTCTCACTTAAAAAATAATAATTATATAATAATTACTTTTTATCTGTTGCGCCCATCTTTTTTATTTTTAAGGGGCTAAGAGGTAGATATGTTTTCTCTAGGTTTACCAATTTTGGTCAAAGAGATTTAAACAGAACCGGACATACGGGACTTTTTCCAAAATGATGGAATAAACTTCGTTGCAAAAAAAAGGCTAATACGTTTATTTTTAATTAATTTACTTTTATATTTTGGTCAGCATCCAACTCAGTAACCATGGTAACCTTACATTTTTGATTTTTAAAAGCCACTAAAAAAATATTTTTTAAATCGAGAGAAATGCATGCTTTATGCAAAGCATTTTTTATTAAAAATAATAATAATTCCTGAATCCTTAAATTGTTGACATATTAGCTTTTACTGAATCATTTCCCATAGTTTGTCTACAAGAAAAACGTATTAGATTAACTGTAGCTAAATCAGATTTCTTTTGCAACGAGGTTAAATACAGCATTTTGAAGAAAGTCCCGTAGGGCAAGTCCTGTCTAAATCTATTTGAACAAAATTGGCAAACCTAGAGAAAACATATCTACCTTTTTTTTTTGTTTTTGCCTTGGCTGGTTAGCCATTTAGCCATTTAGCCAGTCCTATTAGTCCTTAGTAAACACGAAAGGCGCAACAGATAAAAAGTTATTATTAGTGAAAAAGTGTGCAAGTTTAATTTGGCCCACCCTGTAGAGGGAGGATATTATTAACCCGTTTATCTTTTGAATAAAACAAGATATTGAGATTGGGAAAAATTTGTGTAAAAGGTTGTCATCTGCTAAACTACTTTTTGGCATAAAAGTGACTTTGATCACGTAGCCTAGTACAAAGGAGGCACTAGCAATTTTTTTTTTTTTTAAAACGGGTCATGTAGCACCTTATTTTTGAGGCCTCCTAATTCTCTATTCATCATTGTTTTATTTTTAAAAATTGCTCCATTTATTCAAGAGTTACAAGCATTTTAGGTTTTGTTTTAATTTGCACATACAATGCGGTTTTTAGAAGTTCTTTCTCCTATAACTTTTGAATAGGAGAAGATATCAAAGTCGGATAAAATTTGTGTAAAAGGGTAATATTTTTAATTTGTTTTAAAGGACCTGTAGCTCTCTACTCAACGCCATCGTCACTTTGTCTTTTAAAATCGACCCAGCCGTTCCAGACTTATAGCCAATGCCATTAAAACCGCATTGTTTTTGCCACTACTTAAGCCAAACTTCAAACGGTTTTAAGTCGGGAACGGCTGGATCGATTTTCAAAAAGAAGTAGCGTTAAGTAGAGAATTATTGGACCTGGGTTAGGTCATGTTAAAAAAATATTTTTATTCCAAAAGTAGTTTTAAGTGACACCCTTTTATCCAAATTGTACTCGACCTCGATATCTTGTCCCATTCAAAAGATAAAAAGGGAAACGAATTTTAATATCCTCACTGTATTAAAAAAAAGTAACATAAAATATAATAAAACCAAAAAACAATTTTCGATTTTTCCCATTAAATACTGTTTTTGAAAGACATTATAATTTAAAAGTTAAACTCGGATCCTTTTATATTTCAAATGAATTTAAATATTAATCAGATTACCGTTATTTTACCTTTTATAAATCACAAATTTGCATTATTAAAAACGAAAGCTTTCAGAGTAAAACCTTTTAGCAAAATTAAATTTTTAAAATTATATTTAAACTTAATTTATATTAGGGGTTTAAAGAACTTTATTACTTTATTTTAAAAGACTAGAAAAAATTACAACTTGGTTAGTGATATAAAATATGATATAAATATTTTTACAGTAAACCCTAAAGGCAAAAAAAAGGAAAAAGAATTAGTTTTCCTTTTTAAAAGAAAAAGGAAAAATCTAGTTCTCTATGTTTTTAATAGAGAAACAAAATTGTTTTTTATTTTTTTAAATAAATTTGCAAACCAATTTCTTTAGAGTATTGAAAGATTTAAAATGTTACCTTGTTTAAAGAAGTATTCATGTTGATCCAAATCATAAAATTTATCGGCAGTGCATGGAAAGGAGACGGTCTAACTCATACAGAACACTAACAGGTCGGTTTTAGACAAAGTTGGCATGTCACATGTTGACGGATTGGTTTCGCTTTGTTGTGACATTACGTGCCATGAACTTTTTGATTTGAATAAATGTATATACAGTATGTCTTCAAAAGTTGTTACCAGATATAAATCTTATAAGTTTTTAACTTAATAAAAAATCGTGCTTGACAAAAAAATAAATTTCTACGAGAATATTTTATCGTTAGATATTACAGGCTAACTTTAAAAAATATTGTGATTCAACCAATTTTTCTATGACAGCTAAAGAAAACAACATGTTTGTTCTCCAATTATTCTAAAAATTTAAAGTAAGGCGTTTTCGTCTTCCTCTCCCCCCTCTATGTAGTCGGTCCTGCATGTTCAAAGGACCCCGCGGAAATCTAATGGGAAATTCAAACTTTTTAAAACTACTTGATTTAGGTAATTCTTGGACAGTAGATCAAAAGTGTCAATGTACATTATTAGGTTCTAAAAACTCACGAACAAGAGTTATAAGTTATTGAAGGTCATCAATGCCTAAGTGCAATCTTTGTCTCTCTTTTAAGTTTATAAGAGAGACTAATAAAAATATTACTGTAGCTATATAAAGCATAAATTGGCATACTTTTTTTATTGCTATAACCTCAAAATTACTTACGGTTTAACCGGAAGTACCGGCAACTTTCTTATTTTAATTACAAGTAAGACACTTCTATTTTATTTTATATTTTAATTTCACAGTAAAATCTCCTTTAAACGACATAATAAAACTTATTGTTTATTTTCAAGATAGTGGACATATTTATTCACGAGACATATTGCAGCAAACTTATGTGAATGTTAAACAAAATTAATACTGTATAAGCAACAGCCGGTCAGTAAAGCAACAACAAAGAATATACGATGAATCTCTTTTCCTCACATTCCGTATGTGTTTTGTTATTTAGCTGATCCGGTATATCCAAACCAATAAATATAGAAAAATCAAATGTGGCATTTATGTAAAACTCTTTGGACGATCTTTATAATGGTGATACAGGGTGTTCTATTTTAAAATATCAGCTTTAAAACATTTACCGTAGGTAATTCTTGCAAAATTAAAGATTTGTTTCCAGATTTGTTGCAAATAATTTTAATTCAAAGTATGATAGCCTTAATCTACAATAAATTTGCTACAAAATAGCAAAAATTTGCAAATATAATTTTTTATCCTTTTTTTTATAACTTAGTAAATTTGCCAAAACAAATAAAAATGCAACATTTTCCTTTAATAAGAAAATCAAATTGATGGACATTAAATAATTAGATCCTTAAGATCTAATTATTAAGAAATTTACATGTATTTGTTGCTCCCATCATATTAGACTCCTAAAAATACTATTTTTTAGTAAAAATTATTGGAATTTAGACAAAATCGTAACTAATACAATATTTAAATTTTTATGATGCGTTGACATAGGCGTAATTTGGGAGAGGCTAGGGGGCTTAGCCCCCGCCCAAAAGGGAAATTAGACAAAATTAGCCTCCCCAAGATTTCCAGTATCCAAGCCAAAACTTATGTGACTAAAACCTAAAAGCAATAAGAGAAAGCGATTTTTATGTCAATAGTGCCACTTTTACCTAACTGTAGGTATTTTTGTGGCAGTAATGACAAATAAATCCCTTTATCTTTCCCATTTTTTTGCAAAGTCTCGAAGCTTTCCAACCTCCTCGTACCTTTCGGGACTACCAAAAGATTCCACCCCCCTGAAAACCGAAGCAAATTACGCCTATGTGCGTTGACTTACAAATCTATGATTTTAGGATATGACTATTTGTTCAATAAAGTATTATTTTTACTAAAAATCGGAACCATTCTAAAAAACCGAAAATTAGATCCAAAGTACCGTTCGCTGCACTCTGCGGCATCCACATACAAATCCAAAGATTTTCAACAATAATTATTTACCTTATTTTTTTATTTTTAGGATGTCCAGTTGTACAAGGAAGGAGTTTATTATAGTGCAGTAACTGAACATTTTCCAATTGTACGATGCCAAAAATTATGTAAATTGTTTTCTTATAAATTACAATCTACTTTTAAGCTATGTATGTAGTTTTAGTACTTAAAACTTAGTTTGGTTAGAGTAATAATAATTATTTGAAGCTCTAATATTATTATGTATTTAATAGATTTATTTATTTAAAGTAAGTGCATAGATTCTGTTAAGTTGGATGTAAAAATGTGTTAAGACTATTATTTAAGTTAAACAATATAGTATGTAAGTACAAATTAAATTAAACATTTTCTTTAGGATAGTAGTTTTATTTCTTCCTTATAAAACATGCAAGTATTGCATAGAAAATAAAGAAAATATTTTACAAAAGTAAAAAGTTTTCAACACCACATTATAGTAAATATAAAATATATAAATATTTGACAAATAAAAATGTATTTTGATTTAAATAAAACATAAAAATATTTTAATAAACACTAAGTTTATTTTCGTTTGCTAATAGGTTCTTCTTCTATAAACCATTTATATAAAGTTGTCGAAAACGATAACCAAAGTAATTTTAAAGGTGATACATTAAGACAATAAGTGACAAACGATTCCATTTAAGAAAGATAAAAAAACTGTCTAATTCGCCCGCAAAAATAAGTCATTGCTATGAGCAAAGAAGATACTAGCTTGCGTAGCTTGAAAGATCAAAATTTAACAAAATCCCTTCCTGTAAGGCCAGGTGTAAGCTATACAGGGGATTCAAAATACTTAGATGATTTTAGGAAGAAAAGTTCAAATAATCCTTGATCCTTAATGGCTTAACTCCTAAGATACAGGGTGGTATTTTAAAAAAGGCTTTTATACCCACTCTGTATCTAAAAAGTTAAGACATTAAAAAATAGGTTTATTTAAACTTTCTTAAATAACCCACGTTTTGCAATTTTTAAAATTAGCATTTTATTCTGACATTTTCTTCCGGATCCAGATATCTTAAAAACGGCTGTTTTAATTAACTTTTACCAGGTAAACCCATTTTATGTAGAATATGTTGAAAAACAATAATTTTTATTTAAAAGTTACATACAGGGTGGCTCGAAACAGGTTATTCTTTTTAGTTATACAACAAACTGCATGTGGCGCCCCTAAAATTTACAATAAAATGCATAGCATACTCCGTATCTTTACCTTTCAAAACCTTTTTCAAACAAATATTGTGACGATAGACCTATTATTAACAAAATTATTTTTTTTAAACTAAAACTAGAATACATTTTTGACACCCTGTATCTCCTAAACCAACTATTTTTGGACAAAGGCAAGTTAGATTAAATCGTCAAATTTAGCTTCAGCAATTTGTAATTACATTTTCTTTGCACCTTTTGAAGATAGCCTGTATACAGGGTGTTAAAGAATAAGATGCTTACCCTTGCGGGTGTTAATCCTTAGGTGATTTTAAAAGAAAAGTTTAAATTAAGCGTTGTCCTAAACCCTTAACTTTGGAGCTGGAGAGTATTGAAATCTTAAGAAAAAACTCGTTTTTTCATCATAACTTTAATAAGTTCCTAGATATGTATATAAAATTTAACACACACCCTTTAAGCATCAACAGCCCACTTCAGCAACACTTTAACCCGGATGCTCTCATTTTCTCAAAATGTTCTCGGACCTAACTTTGGGCGGACTTGGGCGCTTTCGCTGAGGAGCGCGAAGGAGTCTGTTAACTGGGACGGGTTAAGGGCTTTCATCCCTGTACCCCGGCACCTCGGTAACGACCCGCGCTCTTCTGCATTGGGTGCAGAGCCGACCCAAAACTCACCAAAATCTCATATCCTGGGTCCCCGTTTGCCTTGCTTATTATATTAGGGTTTCTCTATTAATATGTTGATTTAAAAGTACTTCGTTGTCCCCCATAATTGATTGTTTAATAATTGGCCCCCTCTTTAAGCAGACCAAATATGCGCTTGCCACGGATGTGTAATGTGGCGGACGCCATATTCTAAGTTTAAAACACTTTTTTGAAAGAAGAAGAACCTACGGATGATCCAGTTTACTTGATGGTAGGTGAGTTCCGGTCAGTCGAGCAAAAATGCAAACACAAACTTACTTAACCTTAGCTTTTATTTAAAATAATTATTGAATTACAAAAATTCTTAAAATAAAAAATGATAACTAAAGATTTTTGTAAAAATGTTATCTAAGTTATTATAAAATTGACTTTCTAAGTCTCATAACTAGGGGAGTAAATTTAATAATATTTTTTAAATTTTATTTAAAAAACAAACTAAAAAAATATTTTTATAGCATATTGCTTTAAAAAAAATAAACGTTTAAAATAAAATTACAAAAGAAAAACCTCCCCATAGTTTAACAAAAATAGTAACTTGACTAGGTGACGACTAAAGAGAAGTTGACTTAACGACGCCACAACCAAAACCTTAATTTCGTTACAACGTTCGGGAAAAAAAAATTATGCATGGTCAAACTATTAGTAAAAAAATAAATTTAATTATGTTATAAACATAAGTAAATTACGTAAACATTACATTATAAGACGTCCAGCAGTACTTTAATATTAAATAGTTTTTAAGAATTTTATACAAAGTCCCACAAATTTTATCCTTAAGATTTTAACACCGTCTAGCTTAAAAGTTATGGAATTTTAGAGATAGCTTTATTTGAACCTTTCTTTTTAACATCACCTAATGATTAACACCCAAAAGCATCAGTTTCTTATTTTGTAACACCCTGTAAAGTATATTGAAAACATTTGATAAAACCTAAATAAAAATAAATAAAATCTCTGGGTCACTAATAACAAAACCTGCCGTAGAATATTTTGATTAAATTATTTAGGACTAAACAATTTTATAATTTTGATTTCAATTACATGACCTATTTTAGTTTACGATTCCTTGACCTTAGATAAATATTTGTCAATTTGTTACTTTTCTCGTTTAATAACTGCAGTATTTAATATTAAAAGTAAAATAATATCCATACAAATTTTTATTTAGTTATATTAGCGCTATTAACTAGGATAGTTAAATAAAGTGTATTAGTTTACTATTTAGAAAAAAAGGTAAGTATAATACAATCCTGTAAATATATATTTTTTTGTACGCTAGTCGTTATTCTTTTGGGGGACATTTTTAGAAGTAGTTACGTAGGTCATGGATATTCCTGTATTTAATTTCTGTGAAACGTTTAAAAATAGTAATTTATGTAACAAGTGCATAAAGGTTTTTACGAATGGGAAGTTTGACAGCACGAGCCGTTGGGCGAGTGCGGCAATCCCATAAGTATAAAAATGACACTTTATGCATGTACATACTATACATACACATAAAAATTTTCCAAATTTCCAGTTTATACATGATTTATTTATTTAAACTTAATAATTTTTATTTTTTAGCACAGCCATTATATTGCTACAAAAACATAACCTCCTTTTTTTTAAAAACAATAACTATGCCGTAATATAATAATTGAAGATACTTAATTGTATATACTTACTTTTTGCAAAAATAATTCTAAAACATTATAAGTACTTTTTCAATTTCTTAATCATCCAAATTCATTATTACTATTAATTTAAAATAATTTCTATTATTATTTATTCGCAAACTGTCAAATTTTAAAACTAGTGATACATAAACTAAAAAAAATAATGACGAAATATATTTAATATATTTGAGTTTATTGTAGTAAGAATTGAAACAAAACACTAATTTAGTGTGAAAAAAGCTTTAAAGTATTAAAAAAGTTAATATTTTAACACTTTATGTAGTGTACTAGAATGGAGTACTTTATCTTTATGTTAACGATTAAAAAAACTGCATTTTTTTAACGGTCCTGGAAAAATGTCTATTTATCGTTACTCTTAATTGTAATCCTCGTAACTTTAAAATTGATTAAACTTAAGATTTTTACACCGTCCACTAACTTGATAATCAACCACCCAAAAACCTCATACCTCCAGTCATAATATTATAACTATCAAGTAACCATTAACGAAACCCATTAACATTGCAAATTATAGGCTAAACAAAAAGTTTTTCTAATATCCTCTGAAATTTTTGATTATGGCGATACGAGGTTTGCAAATTAGGGTAAGGGTATGTTTCGTATAAATTAATTGGACCTATAATAATTAAGAATAATAATTTTTAGCGAGGATAATAAGCTTTTACATATTAAAAAAATACACAAGATACACAATACACACTCTAAAAGGCAGCGAGACTCCGTGCTCTATAGAATTCTACACCTCGCTTTCTGTCATAGATTTCTACTCCAGAAGTCGATAATTATGCGATAATTGCACTTTTGGTACTCTGTGTCACAATACACTAAACATCGGAAATGTTCGTAAAATGTCTATAAGTGTACTAATACTTCTCTGTTTAACTGTGCAAGATGAAAAAGGACACATATACAGCTATTGCGAAGTAGATTTACGGAATATAATTATTGAGCAATTGAGTTTTAAATTATTGTTTTTAACCAGGAACAAAAAAGGATAAGGTTTAAAATTGATTTTTATTTAATTTTACTCTCTTTTACTCTTGGAGTTAATTTTGCACTATGGCATTAGCAGTTATTATGTCTATCGGATACATCCAATTACTCCCTCCTTTTATGAAATTAATTCTTTTCTCAAGATTAACTTATAGCGATCAATGTTCCCTACTGTGAATAATTAAAATCTGCTAATGTTTTTCTTGTATAATGTAGGGGAGAGGAAGTCACCTGCAATCCTTAGCTTATGTTCAAAATGTCATAATTTTTTTCCCTCTTTATAATATGGCTATAGTAAAAAAATTCTATTCTCTCATGTTTGTTGCACAAAAAAAATTGCTAAATACCTCTACGAGCATCCAAATATTTTAAATTAAACGCTTTATTCAACGCAAAAAAATATATTGCATTCCTTCACGGTTCATCTCGGACAGATTATTCCCAACAAAAATCTACTACCATAGTCTACCTACTTTGGGCTAATATTACTTCTTTGAGCCAAACTAGAACGATCTAATCAGTGGCGTACCCACAGGGGGCGGTCGCACTTCCCACGCCCCTGACTTGGCGCCCCGCTCGCAAACATGATAATTAATAAAAAATATATTTGATTTTTAATTATGTTTTTCACAGAACAAAGCAACATCTATTAATAACATACCACTACAATAACCAAGTCTGGTAATGCCCACATCCAAATTAGCAATAGCAAAATAGTTTTTTATTTCAAATTACTTCCCAATAGAAGAAATGTTCCAGGTTTTATAAATTACAAGTTTACTTTTTAAATCAAGGAATAGCAATTGCCTATTGATAGCGCAAATATTATAAGTAACCGCCGAAAATTAAATTCTTTATTAGGGCTAGTATTTAGTTTTGAATTTGGTATTGTTTGGGGATTTTTAAACTTTTTAAGGAAAGCGACAAATAGGTATTTTAATATTTATTTTGTTTTTGTATTTTATAAACATAATACCAATAATTTTGAAAAAATAAACAAAAATTAAATAAATTAGGTGCTATTTTCCAGAAAAAAAATGATAAAAGGAAAAGCTATTATTGTGTGCAGGGCGTCGTCTAGCCTACAAAATATCAGTTTCTTTTTTAAATTCGGTGTACGCTAAAGTTAAATCTTGTATTTTAAAGCGGTTATTTAAAACAGAACTTTGTATTTAAGATAAAGGCGCCCCAAAAGAACTTCGCCCCTCCCGCCCCTAAACCCTGGCTACGCCACTGGATCTAATGCATTTTTCCATAGTAAAAAGCTGATCGTTGGGAGATAAATTATGTTAAAATTTCCATTTTATTTTTTTACTTTCACACCCCGCATCTCGCAAACAATTTACTTTCAGATATAGCTAAAAAGAGTGCAGAGTATCTTTTTGTGTAAAATAAAACGTTTTATCTAAAATATTTTAAATCGGTTGCTCGTAGCAATATTACTGGGTATATTTCTTTTTTTAGAAAATATAAAAAATCGAGAAATCAAAAAGGTTTTTTTGTATTTTGACCCAAAAATATATAGAAACATTTTAGAGACACCCTGTAAAATTCTTGGTTTAAAATACAAGTCCGTAATTTATTTGACCGCGATTAAGAGACAGCTTGTAAAATAAAATTGCTAAAACATTTTTTAGGGTTGAAAGTCACCATATTTACAGAAGCGTATTAGGAAGTATTGGACTAATGTTCTTCATGTTGCAGTCATAAACATAAAAAATAATACCTAAATAAAGTAAATACAAAGAAAATGTTGCCCGTTTCACTGCTTTTTATATTGTATATAAAATCTACAGAAGGTTTTACACAGTTAAGTAATGGTAAGCATTAATAAACATGATTAAAGTTAATGTCAACGGAGCCGAACTGTTAAATTTTCTTAAAAATGAAATGTAAAATCCGTTTTCGTTCTTCTTTCATAAGACATATATGCGTTTTTAATAGACTTGTTATGAATATTAATACAAAATTTATTATTTTAGATAATTACTTAATTAATACAAGTAAATGCACGATTCCGGATATACCTCCATTTCTACCAAACTTTACCATGTATTTAAAACGTGCTCCAATACCATGCACTACGTTTAATCCACTGCCCACTTACACCTCCATTGAAAATGGTATTCCGTGGCTCCATGTCAGAAATGAAGTACTAACTCAATATTTTCCATCAACTTTTAATATTAGCTGTTGCTTTAGCTACATTTTTAGAAATGGAAGTGAAGAACTGCCTGATGTAGGAGTAGTGTAAGTATAAGTTAATTAATTATAGATATTTAATTAAAGAAGTTCGCTTGGTATCGTTATACAGGATGTCCGGATTTCGTTTGAAATTGAGGGTGTCTTGGTTATTATGAGAGATAGAGACTTGCAGTTTTTGTTGCTATTTTTTGAAAAAACAAAAGATGACACTAAAAGTTTTCTCATAACTCTCTTAGTTTTTAAAATAGAGGGCGAACATAATATTTTTCCATTCTTGGTCCTCCCTCGTATATTAGTTATCTTATAACTTACAGCAAAAGTAAAAACTGACAATAGAACAGATTTTTAGGTAAAATCCATTGCTGTAGTTAATTTTTTATAAAATTTTGTAATTTTTGAGATAGGAACAAAACATATGATTTTTCTTATGGAATTTATAGAAAATGAGAGCTTATCAAAAATATATAATACCTACTTTTGATTTGATATTTGAATTGATGTTTTTAATTTTAAAATTGATTTGGCATAGATGGCCATGATATAGACTGTATAACAAAAGAATAAATTTAGCCCTTAGGTCATATTCTCTTTACATTTAAACAAAATCTGAGTTTTTACTATTTTACCTCGCCCAGCATCCCTATTCACCCCTCGGCTCTTCAAATTTGTTCACTTAATTAATTTTAAACAAAATATTTTAAAGGTTTCCAAAAATGATTAACTTGTTTTGTTTGTTATTGCTTCTTGTCACAACTTCTTGTACTAAGTACTAAGAATTCTTCAAATCAATTCTAAACTTTTTCACGCTACTATAAGGTCTGTTCGTAGAGAAATCACAAACTAGTCAGCGCCAATCAGATTTTACAAATACGTCTTGTGACCAGTTGGCAGTGCTATTAAAGGACAAGTAAAGTTATCCTATTGGCTATATTTAACAGTTTTGATACCTAGCGACAAAGCTAGTTGAGCAAGCCTGAATGTGCCCCTTAACAACTTTGGTTAATACCACAGTTACATTCCATTGTTAAACAAGAGGTATAAAAATGTTTTTATATGGGGTGTCCCGAACTAATATGCATACACCAGTTGTGCATTATATCTACATGCTTCTTTGGTTATAAATTCTTTTACTGTCAAAATATATATATTTTTTTAAATATGTAAGTTGAACAGAGTATAGTTTTAGAATTATAGAGCCTTTATGATTATTACATATTTTTTATCTTCCTAAATTTTTTGCATAACATCTTTTAACGCATAGTTTAGGATATCATGTAAAATAGAAATGTAACGGGTATTTAGAAAGTCCACTGACAAATTTTAGAAGGTGATTTTCAATTTAAAAAGTAAAAAAAAATCGAAGACTTAAAGGGTTTTCCATTTTCAGCGCTCCATTTTTAAATGAAAATAAAACAAATTATGAAAATTTTATTGCTATGATTGTATTTTCATTTTCCAGCATAAATGATGACATTAAGTTTTAAAAATTATATCAGCCAAATGACCGCCGCGTTTTTGCTGAGTCATTCGACACAAATTTGCCCAATTTGCACAATCTTACCAATGGTGTGAGTTATGTTGGCCTTTAGGGCGGCAATTATTCTTTGTGGTTTGTTCGCATATACTATAAGATTTGATGAAGCCCCACAAGAAGAAATCCAACAGAGTTAAATCGCCGGACCTAGGTGGGAATACATAAAATTAAACGCAGTGCATGGAATATTTGGCGAACCGAACACTGATTTTGATAATAAGTTTTACCGATTTCTAAGCGTTGTTTAATCGTTTAGCGTTCCATAGTAAAATGTCACTACTGACTGAGTACTCCGCCAAAATTTCAGCAGCTGTATCATTATTGCTTTGGTCATGCGCTTTTGTCAAACATCGAGCGTTAAAAATGAAAAAAACCTTTATTTTAAATATTAAAAAATGTTAAAAAAATTAAATAATAATAGTCTTTGATTTATGTAGTAATGACTTTATAATTAGGTATATTAGCGATACGACCATGTCAAAAAATGTTTTGAACTTATTAACGCAAAAACTATACACTCAATTAAAATATTTATGAGATTAAATTTGTTTAAACTATACAAAAATTTAAAATAAATTTTTTCTTTTCGGGAACAGCAGTTGCCTAAGATTACTTTTACATATTATATTTACGGTAAATGCGTCACTGACGAAATTTTTTTTTTCATGCACCTAGATTCATAAGCAATGTTTTCCAAATTTCTCTAAAATATTTACATTAGTATAAAGTTATTAAGTTCTAACCTTACTTTGCCACCCTGTTATTTAAAAAATAAAACAGTCAAGACATATATTTCTATGAAGTCTTTTCCTTATGTTTTATTGGAGAATCACCCTTAAAGTTTATCGATAGTGTTTCTGGGCACCCTGTATACATATAACAATTTTAAAGATTTGTTTTTGTGGTACTGGTTTTGAAGTTGATTTATAAAATTAACTAAAATTTACCTTTCATAAAAATTAAAAAGGGATAGGATTTTTTCTTAGAAATAACACAGGAAAATTTAAAAAGAAATGGTTTTACAGTAATTGAGATATTTACTAACAACCATTTTTTTTTATTTAACACCTTTTATCTTAAGGAGCAAGAATTTGAGAATATAATATTGTAAATACCCAGTTTCGCAGTGTACTTTTTAAATATTGTGTGTACCAGTAGGTATCCAGTTTAACTTATGTAGTTTGGTTGTTGTGTTTATTACAAATTGCTTTTTAAATGTTAAATTTCCTGATTAATTTTCCTAACATGTCAGAGTTTTAAATTTCTGTAAATTATTAAAAATAAATAATAGTAAAAATAATAATTACTGTAGCCATATTCCTGTCCAACACCAAATTACTTATTAAGTGTTATATTCTATAAGTATAATAAAATTTGTAGGAAACATACTAACTCTCTTGTTATACATTTTAAATGTAATATTTAAATAATAAACACACTTTTTATTATTTCCTTCTTTTATTAGGTTTTTAAGACTTTTGGTTTTAGTACTTCAAGTTGTTTTAAATTTCAACACAAAGTAGCACTATATCACGATACAGTATGGGTATCATGCAGTAAATCTGAGGACTTTCAAGATCAAGTTCGTGGTTTCCCCATTGCTTCAATTTACGATAATATTCATCAGGTCGTGAAACTTCACAACAATATACAGGACAAAACCGAAAAACTAAAAAATCCACAAGAGCTAAGCCCATCAGCGTTCTTATGGTGGTAATTGATTCAGTATCAAGATTAAATTTCATAAGGACCATGCCAAAAACAAGACATTTTGTTATGGAAAACAACTTTTATGAATTTAAAGGATATAATAAAGTTGCCGATAATACTTTTCCCAATGCAATGGCATTTTTAACTGGAATGAATCTAGAGCAGTCCCATCGATATTGTAAACCCACAGAATTAAACGGATTAAATAATTGCCCATTTATATGGTAGGTGTTAAAATTATTGATTTTAGTTATAATAATAGTAATAAAAAATAATTATAAAAGGCGTGTATTAAATCCATAAAACATTACTTTATGTCACGATACGGAACGCCTCTATATGCAGGGTGTCTCTGAAATGTGCGGAAATAAAGCTACCACAGATTCCTGAGGCTAAATATGAAGATCTAGCCCAACTTACCTTAGTCAAAAAGTGGATGGTTTCGGAGATACAGTGATTCCTATTTCTCACCTTTCAAAACCGCTTCTAGCCAAATATCGTGACAATACATCTACTATTGCTAAAATTATTTATAAAAACTAAAACCAAAATAAATTTTTAACACTCTGCGTCTCCGAAATCATCAATTTTTGGAGTAAGGTAAGTTGGGCTATATCGTCATATTTTAGCATCAGGAATCTGTGGTTCTTTTGTTCCGCACATTTTAGAGACTCCCTGTATAAAATTACACATATCACAGCAAATTTAAGTACACCTAAAATATCAACATTTTGAATACTTTAAAAATATTATGAACAAGAATACAAAATCAATTACAAAACTAAATCTCAATACACAATGGATTTTTTTATAATTTAAGTTTTAAATTCTTTTAAGTTTACTTCTTTAATATTTTTAGAAAGCTTATTAAAATAAAAAAAAAACTTTTTCACCAGTAAAATAAATTTAATTTATGCCCTGGTCTGAGCGCACCTAAAAAAGTGTCTTGTTAAATGTTGATGAATTTTGCTCTGTTTTGTAAAATGTTTTTCCGATAATCCCTTTCCTGTTATGATTTGGTGTATCTATGTTTGTTTGGTTATAGAAATGTTTTTTTATCGAATAAATATTAAGAGCTTCATAGATATCTTTAGTCCTATGCCTAAATGGTAAGGAAAATAGGTTTTTATTTGCCTTATTTTGTAAATATTAAATTGGTAAAAGAAACCTTTGTATGTTCCACACCAAATACCAGCGAGATACTGCAGATGGGTATGAACAACTGCAAAATACACAGATCCAAAGCCATGTACATACAGACTTTGATACAATCGGAACAACATTGTCGGCCGACTGTATCTTGTTCAAAAAAATTTCAGCAACAAAGTTGGCCAACATTTGCAGATACAAGTGTTTCGCGTCCACACTAGCTTTAAAGCTCGTACAAACCAGCCGATGTTTTCCATATTAAATGGAAAACAGGGGTCTTGCCGATTCCTTGGATGAAAACGCCCACGGATATTGCCATGGCGTCTGCAAGAAGTCGGCCGACCGATGTGCAACATTCAAGATACAGTTGACCAACAAATGTTTTCGCCGATTGTATCCAAGTCTGTACGTGGCTTAAGAATTGCTACATATGTTTGATTTACTAAAATAATGTACCCAATAACATCTTCGTTAGGTGGGTTCATTAATCACGTCTCTTTAGTATTTTAGGCAATGTTGCAAAAATCCTATTTAAAAATAGTGCACACTTAAAAACATTAAATAAGGTTTATTAAAGTTTTATATTACTGGGCTATATAGTCAAAAATGTAGTATTGTTTTCTGCGTGTATAGAAAAAACTAAAAAGTGTTTTGCTGAAACCATATATGTTTTATTTTTCAAAAATGGTCTTTTGCGAGCATTAAGTTGACGGACTAATTATTCTACGTCTCTTGCATAATAATTTTTCCTAAAACCTGGTTATAAAAGATTTAGGTGAGCAAACTTTTAAGATTTTGCTTAAACTCCATTATGTCAAGAGCGATTAAAAAAACGAAAATCTAAGTGAACAGTTATGATTTTTTAAAAAACTATGGCTGTTAGCTGTTGGTAAATATTTATAGGATAAGTTAGCATTTAAAAAAATAGAGGCCAAATTTTTTCATAAAAGTCTATTACAAGTGTTAAGAGCAGAAACAGTAGTGGGATCTGACATCGCATATGAAAAATAAAAAAATATTTATTGAAATGTCAAATAAAAATTGTATTTTTTTCTTTTTTGAATTTTGGATCTAATATAAAATTTTTATTTCCTTTGAAAAATTAATATGCAGGAGCCACATACCCAAAAATAAAAAAAAATACTATTTTTAAAACGAAAAATAAAAAAATAATTATTATTTATGATCAAATGTGTCCTATTTTATTATATTTGTTTAAACAAGTAACTTTTTTTACTTTCTTTAAAAATAAAGTAATTAATAACAAATGTGTTGGTGTTCAAAACTGCTATTAAATTATTTCGCTGAATTGTCAAGAACTTTATTGTTTTGTTCAGTTTTAAAGTATAGATTAAACATTTATAAATAAGCATTCGCTTTCCTTTTTATTGTCAAATTGAAAACTTTAGTTTCTTAGTATATTTGATAACAATACTGGAGAGCTGGACTCCACAAAATTTAATAGTCACAACCCTTACAATTTTTGGCACAATGTTTAAAAATTGCATGTAAAACATTGTTGAAAACTTGTCCGACAACAAAGTGACGCGTTCACCTAGTCCTACAAGCAAACATTTGACATTGACAGGCCGGGTTAAAGCGCCGCTTTCATGTATGGCGGTATGGTAATTTGTGGTGGACTCGTCAAAGAAACCCTCCTAAAAAGGTATAAAAGGTGTTTTTATTATGAAATCCATTTTATTACTGACCCAGGGACTATACCTGTTTTATACAACTTTGTTATGCTTACAGGTATAAATATAGAGATTTGGGTTATGCCACAGCGTATGCTGAAGATTGGGCGGAGATTGCTACCTTTAATTATTTAAAAAAGGGTTCAAGGATATTCCAACTGATTATTATTTTAAACCATATATGGACGCTACTAGGTATCTGATACCCAGAATACAAGATACTATGCCATTTTGTGCAGGACCCGAATCTCAAGGTACAAACTTGTAGGTACAAACACTACCTTTAATCTATTTATTCTGGTTTGGAAAAAACATTAAGCAAAACAAAACAAATGCACTATTTTTTCTTAAGTTTTTTTTTAAAGCAAATAAAAATAGAATAAAAAATTAAAACATATTTTTAAAAATTTTTACATTGAGTAAAAGCAAAAATAAATTTAATATTGAGGCATTAAAAAACAAAACATTTTTTGAGTAGCACACCCAAAAAGTGTTTTAAAACAAATTTAAATCGAATTATTTTGTCTGACTCTGTCTGTGCTACTTGGACTAATAATTTATGGACTACATATCCCAGTTCCATTTAACTTTATATTTTTTCATCTTTCAATAATCCACAAAGGCTGAAAGCCTAAATAACGTACGTACGTACCGTAAGTACCTTAGGCGAGGTAACAGGAAGTTTGTTAACACGGGACTTAAATACTTGAAAAAGGGAAAAGAAGACCTCCGCGATCAGCAGGTTCGGAACCTGTCCAGTTGGACAGTATATGTATGCAAACGTCCAGCACCACGAGTTTCTCTGTTGGGTGCTGCACGTGGAGGAATTATACTGAACGATTCCTTAGAGCAGTAGCCGTGGAATTATCTATAAAAAAGCGATAATTCGCCTACAACCCGACGATGGGCAAGAGAAGGAAGCCTTTCTATAAGCGAGGGATTCTTGATAAGGCAAACAGCTCTTCTTATGATGAAATCAAGAATACTGAGGACTGTCGGGGATGCCATTTCCCAAATATCAAAACATTTCTTAAGAGGGGTTGGATTTGAAATACATTTAACTTGTATAAATTTAAAAAAAGGGTTTTTGGTTCAAAAAATAAATCCTAGCTTTTTGAAGCTGCTGTGGTATAGATATAATGTGTTTATGTCACTTATGCCACTTAATGTTACAAGCTTCAAGAAGATTACAAGCCTCAAGAAGAATAAATATGTCTTTGGTCTGCAAAACTTGGCCACTCATAAGTAGGTAAAGGTTAATAATTAAAGACTTTTTTGCGACAAGGAATATTACCACTTTAAACTTACATGGTGCAGACTGTCAAGTTATAAATTTACAGCCCCTTTAATTATTGCGTGTCTATCTTTAATTGTTTTTGAAATGTAACAAAACAAATAATTTTTTATTTATGTATATACACAGGAGTAAACTGCTCAAAACAACTTCAGTAATATACCTACTTTTAAAATCAGATATATTTTATGGTATTTTTAAAGAGTTTTTAAAGATTTTGTATTGTAATACAATATACCTTTAAAAAATAGAAATCACAAATCCGGTACATTAGTGCTTAGACTTTAGGAAACGCCCAGACTGAAGAGCGCGCGAGCAATTTTTTTCAACCCAATACTTAATGTGTAACTCAGCGAGCGAGCGAAAACTAACGCGCAGCTTTCGCCCTCCAAAAATCGCTCGCTCGCTTCTTGCTCGCGCGTTCTTCTTCTGGCCATACCTTTAGGCCGTCGAAAACTGTCCCCCGAAAAAAAATGGTCAGACAATAAAAAAAAGAGTGTGTCGTCGAAAGTTTCATTATTAACTAACGAAAAACAGTACATTTTCAAAAAGTTCTACTTAAATAGAAAATATATTTCCACAAAAATGATTGTATGTTGGATATATGGGGTGGCCTAAAAAGACTTATTTCAAAATTAAAAAACAGGGCATTTCCTAACGTATCAAATTTTACCCAAATAGGTTTAAGGGTATTTAAGATATTTACAAAATACCGACTTTTTTAAAAACTTTAACACCCTGTATCTCATAAATGAAGCAACTTCCGACATATTTATGTTTATAAGAACTTTTTGTTTATAAAATCAGCATAAAAAAATTACTCTTTAAAGTTAAGTATTTTTAAGCCACCCTACACATCCAACATATAGTTATTTTTGTGGGAATGTATTTTCTCATCAAGCAGAACTTTTTATGAAGAGGCACTTTTTTCGTAAAATTACGCATTTTGCCTGTTTGAAAAGTTTGCAAACTTTCTTCAAACATTACTTACATTTTTAACATAACCTTTCTTGTATTGACGTATAAGCAGTATGCACGCTTTGTTTATTTTTCGTTCCAGCAGAAAACTGTTGCCAACATGCCAACATTTCTGACTAATGTTTGTAACAATTTCTGCTTTTTACGATTGATGCTAACATGTTTCCACATTCTGCTGGAACAAACCTAGTATGTAGCTTCGATCTTTAAAGACTAAATAAAAAAAAACTAAATAAGAACAAAAAATACGCATTTGTGTATTTAAAATTTTTTTTACGAAGAAAATTATGATGTGGATGTGAGAATATGTATTATGATAAATTTATAGTGCTCTCTAGTTTGTTATTGTTAAGTCCTAACCAGTAAATATTTTAAATAGGTAATATTTGCTTAAATCTTTATAAAGACGCGCGAAAAATAAGATGAAAATTAACAATTTAGCAAGTTACCGAAGAAATAATGACGAAACCCGACAGGTAATTAGTTGCATATATAGTGCTTAGTTAAAAAAACAAGGCTGGTGATTTACCGATACAACACTTTAAAATTTCAGCCAACGCTTTTTTTTCTAATTTTTTTAAATTTAAATCCACATCTTCACCACCCCTATAAATTCCGGTCTCCCTAAACCAAAAGCTGGCCTCGCGACTGCCAGCGCTTAGAAAGAAAAAAATGTTGCTTTCCCAATAGTAAGTGACGTTAAGAATTTTTAAAAATGCAAAAAAATAATTATAATTTCTAAAGTTACACAAAAACTTTTAGAACATAAAAAAACTGAACTTTTTAATATTTATTTATGGTCTCTGGCTTACGTTACTTTACTCTATAAATATAAACTAAAAAAGTATTCATTTTACGATTTTTAACCAAGGTACTTTTTTGGTATTAAAAATAAAATAAAAAATTTAAACAAAAGTTAGTTCTATTGTTTATTAATGTTAGTGATATTTTATACCATTACACGATGACCTTACGTTTAATGTGATTCTATAAATTTTTACGACTGTCACTGTTACAAAAAAAAAAATAGAGCGATGTGCTTTGGGAAAATACAAAAACAAATATCTGGAAAAAACCATTGATCTTGGTCGTTAATACATTCTACTGTAGTACCCTGTCCATTTAAAACTTTATTTAATCTAAAGTCCAATACAAGACGCATATATATACTTTCCCTCCTTTATTTAAGTAATAAATATAAAACCAAGTTCAGTTTTGCAAGGGTAATTAGTGTAAATGTTTTTTAGGTGACAGAATCCTAAATTTATCTTACGATTTTGCAACAACCCTAAAAGATCTACCCAGCTTTGGAGTTTTTTGGATGAACACATTTAGTCACAATGTAATAACCACTCCAAAAACAATGGACTCAAACATTAGACACTTTTTTAAAAAACTTAAAATTTCTGGAGTTTTGAATGAGAGCATTGTTATTCTACTTAGTGACCATGGAATAAGATTTAGCCAAATCAACACTACGCCCAGAGGATTCTATGAACTGAGACTACCAATGCACTATATCTCTTTACCACCTTGGTTTAAAGAAGTCTACCCTGTAGAAACTAAAAATTTGAAAGAAAATACAGATAAACTTACAAGTAACTATGATTTGTATATGACCTTACAGCATATTTTAAAACTTTCTGGTATCAATTACACTATGATTTCCAGTTTGGCATGTCCAGATTGTAAATCGTTTTTTGAAAATATCCCGGTGGAGAGAAGCTGTTCCGAAGCAGGTAAGTTACTTTCTTTAAAGTTAAAGAGTTATACAGTATGTCTAATAAAGTTGAAACCATATGGAAAACTTTTTTATTATTCATTTTACGAAAAAAATGTTATTTTTTATAAAAAGTTTTGCATGATCCAAAAACTAAAAGGCAACCATTAGATATTAAGTTGTATTAGTCATCTACGAGGTCGGGTTAAAAATAAAATTTTTGCTTTAGATAAACTACCTGTATTTATGCTAATATCGGAAATTGTTATAAAGAAAAGACGTTTAAAATTAAAAATTAATTCCAAATATGTAATTTTGTTTATTTGCTTTTTTTTTCTGCGATAATTGAGAAAATTTAAATGTGTCCATTAGTGCATTGTACATTCTTCTTATTTTGGTAACAGTAAATTAAAAACTTTGGTTTAAATTGTCCTATAAAACCTAAAATTATTAAATATGTTACACTAGTGTAAAAACCTAAATTTTACCATCTTTTTGACCAAAAATGTAATTTTTACTTAAGAGTAAAGTACCTGTATTTTTGCTAATATCGCAAAATGTTATAAAGAAAAAATGTTTAGAATTTAAAATTACCTTGACGTATGCAATTGTGTTCATCGAGAAAATTTAAATTAGTACATTAGTGCATTGTACATTCTTCATGTTTTAATACCATTTAATTTAAAAAGTTTATTTAAAACTGTCCTCTGACATTTAAAATCATGAAATGAAGTGCACTAATGTACAAACTCAAATTTTCTCAATTTTGCCATCAACTTACTGTATAATATCCTTTGCATATTTTAAAGTAATTTTTAATTTTAAACGTCTTTTCTTTATAACAATTTTCAATATTAGCCAAAATACAGGTACTTTACTCTTAAGTAAAAATTACATTTTTGGCCAAACCTCGTAGACTATTGATAAAATTTAATGCCTGGTGGTTGCTTTTTAGGTTTTGGATCATGAGGAACTCTTTGTAAAGAATAACTTTTTTCGTAAAATGAATAATAAAAAGTTTTCCATATGGTTTTAACTTTTTAGACACACTGTACACATAAGTGTTCAGTAGAATTTGTAATGGTAGGTTTACATCTGACATTTATTGCATTATATTTATGTCGCACAAAAATTCTGGCTAATTTAAACAATAAACAATTTTAATCGAACATAAATTTTTGACCACATCCACTTGACGATGGCTGAATACGATGGCAAAAACCCAAAATAGAATAGAATAGAATAAATTTTTGACTGTTTACATAAGCCAGAATTTCTGTCTGTCATAAATTATCATGTAATAAATGTCAGATGTAAACCTACCATAAGAAAAAAGGTAAAGTAAGATTTTTAATTACCTAAAAACACTTTTGGGTATTAGACGGTCAAAGAACTTCAAGTCAAATTTTAAATTTAAAATTTATTTTAGGACCCCTTTAAGCTATTTAGGCCTTCTGCTTATATTTTCAAAATTTTTAAAAATAATTCTTTCTACTTAAACGCCGAAATGGTTAAATCAAATAATAAATGGTTAATTCAAGGTTTTTTTTCTCAGTGTATTTTTTTAATCTTTTTAGGTATTCCGGAAAAATGGTGTACTTGTAATGCTAATGAAACCACAATAAATAATAATATTAATAGTTAAATTATATTACTGATAATTATAAAATAATGGTTTGTGCGTTAGCTGTTTAATTGTGTAGGTACATTAATTGTTTAATTTATTTGAATTATTTTGATAGGAACACGGATTTAATTGGATAAGCCTTGGAAATATTTATGGGAAATTATAAATCATTGTAATAATGACCTAATAGCGTTAAGTTGCTTGTAGTTTTTTTTAAAGGATCTTGTATATAATAACAATAATTTTTAAAAAATAATTATTATATACTATAAATATTCCTATTGTTGGTCATCATAAGAAGCGTGAATTCAGGTGTAATTATATTACAATGAATAGTATTTTTTTATTTGTAAAAAAATTGCATTGTAAAATATATTTTGTTTTAGGAATAGAGAATTAAATTGGGCAGAAAAAGATTTATATTTTGTTTTATTTTGCGGGTATTTTTTCTCACTAATCAATAAAGTGAGAAAGGTCCGGAAAGCCCCGCCCATCAAAGCAAATTTAAATATTGTTAAGTGTCATATCGTTTATTTTTAGGTATACTTATTTTTTCGATAAGTCAATGTTTTCAGTAAAAAATGTTACGTTTTTAGGACCCTACCAATGGGCGAAAATACGCGACAGGTTGGATAACGCCGCCCACCTGGGGTGCACATCGCCGCTCACTTTTTAATATATATTTAATTATAAAATAAAACTTAGACTAAGCCCTATAATTTGATATTTAATATTTATTATAGGTCATAGACCTTCAGATTCTTCTAAATAATAAAATTATGGGCATAAGATTAAAAGGTTAAACCCAACATAAAAGCATAAAATATGTTTATCATATTTTTATAATAATATTATTAAAGGAAATTACATTGGGGTTATTTTTTACAAAATTTAAAATATCTAACAGCCAAATGGCAAATGTATGGTTTGATGCCACCTTGGCCAGAACAATTTTCTCTGGGCGGTCTTACCCGATATCGCATTATTTTCTTTTTAAGTACAATTTTCTTTAAAAACTTTACAACACATATAATTTTAATAATTTATAATAAAATACAATCAATTACCTAAATTGTGATACATTAACTATGCAAATCAATACAGGGTAGCAAAATTGTCCGAAAAATACCAATATTTCTGTTGTTTAACGAGATGTGACAAAAAGTTTTATACAGTGCTTGCCTTAAGTCAGGGCTCCCCTCCGAGCTTTTGAATTGTTTGGTACCCCGTATAGAGATTAGATGGAACTAAATTAACAGCCGTAAATTATCCTTATTACCCATAAATTTTAAAAAATGTCAAAGCTTTGTTATTCTTAAAGCATTTAAGTACATTAAGGTCAGTTCAAGAAACAAACGTAAATTTTTGCTTTTTGTGGTTCAATAAGACAAAAACTTAAAAGCCCCTTTAAATTTATGTTCCACATCTTTTTGCCTTATGAAAAAATTGCTTAGCTTTTAAATAATATAAATTTATTTTAATGATTTTCTATTACACTGTTTAAAAATTAAACTTTATTGGGATTATGGTAATAAGACAAAAGATTATCGAATTAAAAAAATATATTTTAGGATTAATCTAAATAAATACGAACATATGATCTTAAATTTAAAAAGAAAAGACGTTTCTAAAAGGGGAAAAACAATGTGGCACAATCTAAAGAGGGTTTTAGGTTTGGACCTTATTGAACCACAACAAAGCAAAAATTTACGGTTGTTTTTTGAATTAATCCAAATGTACTTAAATGCTTTAAGAATAACAAATCTTTTAATTTTTTCAAAATTTAAATACAATAGGGATAATTTACGGCAGTTAATTCAGTTCGATCTAATCTCTATGCGGGATAAGTTAAGTAAGTTTTTCTTCCAGTTTTTTAATAGGAGGCTCTGCTTTAAAACTATGACATAACTTTTAATTCTAAACAAGTTTTCCAAATAATATTTTTTTCTAAATTCAAAAATAAAGGTGGTTTTTTTCTTGTGTCATATTGGTTAATTTGCACCTATCTCGTATACGCTATGGTTTATTTAAATTTTAATTAGGGTTTTGTGAATTTTGCTGTATGCAAAGATTATTAACAAGAATAATTTTTTTAAGAAATCAAAAATATGTTTTTTCCATATGGTTCAACATTTCTGGCAGTCACTCGTTACCTAACGTTATTAGTTTTGTAAATGTGACCAATTGAATCAGGTATTTAGGTAATTTGCAAAGTACCGCCATTTTGTAGAGAGGAAAGGTACTGACTTTATATTCTGGGGTTATAAAGTTGTTATCAGGAGCTTTAAAATGATGTGGCACACGACCTCCCTTTCCATTAAATTTTTGTTTACGAAATGGCTCCTAACTCCCAGTTTGACATTTATATTTGTCATTTCTTGCCTAAAATTTGGCTTACGTTGTCTTATAAAATTCCTTAAATTTTTATGAAAAAATACGTAACAATTCAAAAGTTAGGAGGGGTCCTGACTTTAGACAAGCACTGTATAAAAGTTGTAAGATTTTTAGGCGTGCATGCCACAAATGTATTTTGATGTATACAGAGTGTCGCAAAAAAAATATGACTAAAAATTTTTATTTTTTTAACTGTAACACCTATTTTGATTACCGAATCGGATTTAGCGTAAAATTTTGCATATAGTACGCTATTTTATTTTGGCACTCGTGGCAATGTTGCCACGCTATTTTTAATTTACTGAAACTTTCCTAGAAAACAGGATACTCAAAAATTATGTTAAAAACGAAAACAATTATGTTATTAATAATACTAACCTAGATGCTGTATTTGGTTTGAATTTGTGTGAAAATAACTTAAGTATGTTAGGCGTTTTTTAAATATAATTAGCTACAGAACTAAAAAAATACATATTTAATTTAAAAATAACATTGGAATGTACAGGGTAATTCAAAATCGCGATAATATTACATTAAAAAATAA
Source organism: Listronotus bonariensis (assembly GCA_014170235.1). Classification (NCBI taxonomy): domain Eukaryota; kingdom Metazoa; phylum Arthropoda; class Insecta; order Coleoptera; family Curculionidae; genus Listronotus; species Listronotus bonariensis. The sequence continues at coordinate 54,624 of JACEGR010001961.1, read as the reverse complement.
AACTTTTTGAAACTCTAATTAAATAACCTAAATAAATAGTCAATTTCAGTTGTGACTTTTAGAAAAAATTAAGGTTAATCTTAAAAACAAGGTTTCTTAGAACAAAATTTTTAAAAGAAATCGCTTTATAATATACAAAAAGATTAAAAATTCCAAAAATGTTACTTTGGCAATTAAAAAAGGGGTTATAAATGTTTTTTTTAATAATTTTTTAAATAAATGAAAAAGTTAAAAACATTTTTACCCTTTGTTGAATAAATGGTTAACTTTTGGGTTAATGCTTACATATATTTTTATTTAACCTAATAGTATTTGCACATAAAATGTAAAACGACTTATTTTTAAAGAAAAAACATTTATTTTAGTTCAAACATTTTATTTTTTCAAGTAATTATAGGCGATAAGAAAAAATGTGTTGGACTTTTTACTATTTAATCCAGTAGTTTTAAAAATAAACTTTTTTAAAAACATATCTTCGTCATTTTGAAGCACCCTATATATTATAAGGAAATTATTATTATAGCTATCGGCATTTTAGACATGGCAAATATTTTCAAAAAGAATAAGTAACTTTTTTATGCTGCGGCCACGCATTGGGCAAACTTTTGGCCGAATTATTTGTCGAAACATTTGGCAAACTATTTTTAAGCAAGCGCACTCTAAAAAGTTGGGCCAATCAATACGAATGTAGACGAATTACCCGTTCACACAATGGTGTTTGTCAAAGTTTGTCGTAGTTTATAGTATACTAAAAATAAAAAAATTAGAGGCATAGCTAAGTCCATTCGTAAACACACTGTATGTTGCTGACAAATTAAAAAAAAATGGTTAAATTAAAATATAGTACAATTAAAAAACTGTAATAAAATAACTGTAATTTAGCGTAACAGAGAGCTTTTCAAGAACCCTTAAATTGTCCAAATTTTCGTTTTTATTTTTAGCTAATCCATACTTTATGACGTTCTTTAATGGTTTTATATTGTTTGATCTGTTTATTTATTGTTTGAGTAAAATTTAGTAATTGGAATTTGACACCTTTCCTAAAGACAAGTTGGTCTGAAATTTGGTACACATTCTTAATTCCGATAAGAATACAATATAAGGCATTCTTTGTGATTGTAAATCCAGGATGACCGCCGATACATCATTGCGGATTACATATTACTTCACAACAACCTCGAAATGGGTATAAAAAAGCCAAAGTGGTCGCCACCACAAAATGGCGAATTACATATTTTTACAACCACGCTAATATGGGTATCTTATGAAAAAATAGTAGAATAGAAGCTAATTCTGAAATAATTGACCTTCATAGAATAAGAAATGAGAAGTATCAACTAGCAACAAAACTAAATACTTGAGACTAAATTATATAAGAACAATTTTAATGTTAAACTTCTTTATGAAAATAAAAATTATGTAGGGTATGAACCAAAACTTAAAAAATAATTCGTTAATACCTAGACTACCAGATCGTACCAATATTTTTATCAATTTGGGGTATTGATCAGACAAATAAAAAATCGTTGGCTTCATATTAAAACTTAAAAATAAATTATATAAAAAAAAATATTAAACGGTTTTATTGTTGGTAAAAGCTAAAAAATATTTGGTATAATTCTCATCAATTTGGGGAGTAATCATACAAATAATCAAATCGTTGGGCACTTGAAATTTCTATCATAATATTTACTTAGAACCGTTTTACACACACGAGAATTCTTCTGAAAATTATTACCAAAATTTTCACAATAATAATTTACATAGATATTTTTTCAACAACTAAATCCTTTGAATAAAACCCAGACAAAAATGTGTACTTCACGTTTCGAGAATTCTAACAAAAATTTTCGCTTTAAAACTATTATAAATGTTCTATATTTTACATACCATAATCAGGAAAAGACGCGAAAAACGGCGCGAAACTATTTTGAAGGCCAGTAATGTCACTTGACGTTAATTCGTAGATTAAAGAAAAAATAAATAACTGTTGCGAAACCTACTAGTAACAAATTGGATTTATTCCTTTTACCTTGTAGAACCGTTCTGAAACGTTCTCTGAACTGTCAATAGTGTCAAGAACAGTTCTACAATATAAAAAAATGTAAAAAAATTGTAAAAGGAACACTTACGGCATCGTTCTGTCCGGGTCCGGAGCATAAAAAGAATACAGCAATTATCACTTATCCTTATGTGTCAAAGTATGAAGAACACAAAAACCTTTTTTTATTTATTAATTTTTAACCTTTTTAGGTTATGTCAAAATTAGTCATTTAAGGGCATTTTACAAGGCCAAATTTGGGGTTAGAATCTTAGGGCATTAACCAACTAGAGGCAGCCTTACTGATTTGCCTTGTGAACAGCTTAATAAAGAAAAGTGCTAGCCGTTTTCTTCTTTCTTGTTTCGTGTGCTGAATAATTCTACCAATTTGCATGGAGAGTAAGAGAGAAAATATTGAACTTATTTTCTTTCTATGTTTTGCCACTACCCAGGAAAGTATAAGCTTGATGAGTCAAGTCCAATCAATTGTTTATAGAGCATCTTTAACTTTGATTTTTTTGCGACATAGCCGAACACCCCAAAACTCTTTTTCTATGTATCAGCCTCAATAATTTTAAAGCACGATAATATCAGCAATAAAAAGCAAACAGTTATACCTTTCTGTTGTTTTCTACTCAAATGAAGCGAATTAATCATAACTTAAAGACAACAACGTCGGTTTTATCAATAACAAATTTTAAAGACGTATTTTTACAATAAATATTTATTAAATTATCAACAAATAAATTGGGGCAAACCATGCCCTGTAAAGCAGGCACTTTTTGCAAAGTGCGCATGAGCATCACAAGAATTCTTGCAATAATTTTAGTAAAATTTATTGAAAGTATCAAACAGAAATAAATGCACTATTGCCAAAAATCATACGAAAATAATAAAGAAAATTTTGGTAGTAATTTTCGCTATAAATTTCGCTAGAATTAACGTAAAACGAACCTTAGGATACGCTATGCCCAACGTTTTCATTATTTGTCTGATCAATACCTCAGATTAATGAGAAGATTGGTGCGATTTGGTAGCTAGGACTTACCGAATTATTTTTTAAGTTTTAGTACAATAAAACCCGTTAATATATTTTTTTATTTAATTTATTAAGAGAGAAAATTACACTAACATAAAGCAAACATAATCTTCAATATCACTAATAATCAGTCATTAACACCTTTATAAAACCTCACCAAGGTATAGAAATTACGCAATTTTATTTACTAAAAATAAATATTTTCATTAACAATTTTGGTACAAAAAATACTTAAACCTTAAATAACTGACATAGCTGTCTATCAGTTTAATTGCTTCTTTAATAAAAAATAAAGCGCGGAAACGCCAAGTGTTGTGGGAGTAATTGATAAAAATGACCATCACATTTAAATTGATAAGTCCCAGAAGTATTTTGTGCTTATGTAGGTATCTCAAATTACAATAAACAACATGCTTTTGCATTAGAAACAATAATATTTAAGTGGTAAAGCAGAAAAGCAGTATGAATAGTGATTAAATCTAAAAAGTGGCTTTAGTTTAAATAAATTTTTGTGTTATTTTTTTCCAATGGCATAATTAATTGGATATTTTATTTTGCTTATTTAAGGTACGTACAAGACCTAAATAATATTTTAGTGTTTTTGAGTTTATCAAGGGTAGCGATACAATCAAAGGGTTATTTGCAAAAACAACCAATGTCATTTATTTCTCAATGGTGTCAATGTCAAGTTTTTTTCCAATTTACAAAAAAAACCTATGCTTATAGGCTTATCTTATAGAACCTTTTACCAACATATGAGAAAAACATATGTATAGTATATAGATTTAGCCAAATAGTTTGATATAGTTTTTTTAATATCCTGAAAATATTGAGAATTTGCCATTGGTTGTTTTTGAAAAAAATCTTCAAATTTTATAATTTTAATCATATTAAACAATCATTGTTAAAAATTATTTGTTACATTAGTAAAAATGTTTTTAAAAAGGGCACTTAAAATTTAAAAATCAAAGAAAAAAGAAACATTAACATTTTGATAGCATTACTGCTGTACAAAAACACCGCTATTTTAATATTATTTCTATTTGGTAAGGATTGCTTAAAAATAATACAAAAAAAACAAAAATACATTGGTTTTTTGAATAGTTTTAGAAAAGTTTATTATAATTTGTATTTAAAATTGATTGTTTTATTATATTTGTATTTAAAATTATTAATTAATTTAATGTGACTCAGATGGTAAATTTAGAGAAGCTGGGATAACTATATTGAATAATAATTAAGGGGCTAGTTATAATATGTACAAAAGCTATAAATTTACACCCCCTTAATCTTTTATTTTTTATTGTAATTCTGTAGTTTCCGAAGTAGTAATCAGATTTTTATTATCTCTTAAGATAAACACATTTCATATACAATAAGTTTTTAAAATATGGCCATGCAAATCTAATAAATAATTTTTATTTCCCATTAGAAACGTAATAAACTTACATTCCCCTAACATTTTTATTTTTTGTCGTATAAAAGAAATAAAAACACTATTTTGTTAGAATAATTCTGTTGTATCTGTATTTTTTGTTAGAATTATTTGTCTCTTAAGATATACAGGGTACGACAAAACGTATGATTTTTTTTATTGAAACACCCTGTATATTTAATAAACATTTTAAAGTTAATTTTAGGAGCGTTTTAAAAAATGCCATATATTATAAGTATATCTTAAACTGTTTTGGAAATATGACCATAAATAAAATTATTGGGCAATTATTGCTATAATAAAACATATTTAATTGAAATTTACACTTATTCTTTAGATTTGGATGACCATATTTCCAAAATTAAATAAAGATAGATATATAAAATGCAGTATTTTTTAAAACTTTATAAAATAGTTTTTTATTGGTGATATAGTATAAAGCGTGTTTTATTTAAAAAATCATGCTTTTGGTCCTACCTTGTATATTCTAAAAGATAATAAAAATCCAATTATTGATTCAGATACTACAGAATGAACGCAACAAACTGATATAATCATTAATTTATTTTGTACGATAAAAAATAAAAAGGTAATGTAAATTTATAACTTGACACCCGGTACACATTGAAACTAGGCCCTTTAATTGATCTATGACTTCATAGGTGTAAAGCGGATATTTATAACAATAAATTGATTAAGCAGTTTGCCCAAGTAGGTAAAATTGGTACCAGTATATTTTTTATTTTATGGTTTGGATGTCAATAATATAATGTGCTTAGTTGTTTTAATTGTGGATGTTTCCATATTATGTAATAAGTGTTTATATGTTGAATGTTATGATGTGACAACTAATTTGTAAATGTGTTTTTATAAATGGAAACCCTTCGTTAATGTTACAATTTTATAATATTTGGTAAAATAGATTAAAAAAATATCAAAACATCTTTGTATTTTTGATTTTAGTTTGTCAATCATTAAAAATGTACCTGGCCCACTCAGGCCGAAACGTAGTAAAGACAAAATATCAAAATAGAAAGACAGGGTGTCTCTAAGGGGTCTATACAAAATGCTACCACAAATTCCTTGAACCAAAATACAACGATTCAATGCAATTTACCTTATTTAAAAATTTAAGGGTTCGGAATATACAGGGTGTTAAAGTTTCCAATTAATTTAACGTATTTTTAAATATTTTTCTTTCCTAATTTTGGCCCAAAATTCGGTTTTAGGGGTTTCTTGAGGTTAGAGAATCGAAATAGGCTTATGTTTTTGTTGTAAAACAAACTTTAAATTTTATGAAAACTTGCACAAGCCTTTTTGTTGGCGATGTATATATTAAATTTTTATTTTTTTACGTAAGAAATTCAGGAGGATTTAGGGTAATGATCAAAATTTTATTACCACATTTTAGTGCGTAAAGTGCATTAAAATAGAGCTATTATTAAATATTAGTTTTTGAAAACTTAAATTATTTTGTTTTTGTCATGAACTCAATAAAAATCATAAATATCTAAAAAAATTTAGTGTTTTGATATGGCTAAAGAAACTTACCTTTGTTTTTATTTTTATTATTTTAAAAATTAATATTAGGTATACAAGGTATGTTGTTTCAAAAAAAGATACGTTCTTGAGCGTCCTGTATATTAATTTTTTATAAATAAAATAGCGACACAACTTTTTTATGTTTTTTCGCCCTTTCGGGATCTTTCACCTAGATCCGACCATCGCCCACCCCAGGTGGAGCGCTGCAGTCCAGAAGCTTATTGTGTCTTGACCCATACTCCTTTTCATTCACACGTCATTCATTCAGTCACGTCATTTAGATTTTAAACTTGAAACGGTAGCCTATAAATATTCATTTTAGTGCGTAGAGTGCATTAAAAGAGAGCTATAATTATTAAATATTAGTTTCTGGACACTTAAATTATTTTGTTTTTGCCATGAATTTATTAAAAATCATGAATATCTTAAAAACTTTACTGTTTTGATATGGCTAAAGAAACTTACCTTGTTTTTATTTTTATTATTTTAAAAATTAATATTATGCAAAGTATGTAGTTTCAAAAAAAGATACGTTTTTGAGCGTCCTGTATAATAATTTTTATAAATATAATAGCGGCACAATTTTTGTTATTTATTTTTGCGCTCTTTCGGGGTCTTCCACCTAGATCCGACCATCGCCCCCCAGGTGGTGCGCTGCAGTCCAGAGGCTTATTGTGCCTTGACCCATACTCCTTTTAATTCACACGTCATTCATTCCATTACTTGGATGTTTGTTGCCCGGTCCGCCCGTTAACCCCCGAGCAGAACATCGCGTGACCGCCGCCCAAACCGGCGGTCACGCAGTCACCCATCCAAGCCAAGGCCGCGCGGCACAACTTTAAAAAATATGTTTTAAAATAAGGAGATTTCGGTCAAGGAAAATAAACTTTTATAAGGAGCGCTCCCATCCCATTTAAGACTATGTTTGCTAAATTTTGTGACGTAATCTTTTCCCGTAATTCTTTGTTTACAATCATACTGAAAGGTTTTTTCAAGGTTTTGGTGTTTTTTTCTTTTTAGTCATTGGACTTTTATATATGTTTAGTTTTTACTGTTTATAGTTAAATTAAGTAGTTATTAGTACTGCAGTTACAGAGAATTTTAAACCTTTAAAGAGAGGTCACTGACCTTTGGACATTTTTTTATAGGGCATTTACGTTTAAATCGTTATCAAGATACAATTGTTTTTAGGTTTTTTGGTCATTTTATTTTATAATATGCAAGTATTGGTTTATTTTGTCAGATAAAAAATATTATGGCAAAAAGGTGACGTCACAAACAAAACCTATATTTTCGAACAAATATAAAAAATGTTTTAGTTTTTCCAAACAAAAATTACCTTAAAGCTTATATTCTCACTGTCAGAATTGCTGCTAAAAGGATATTAATTTTCATATTTACACCTGTTTTTTTTCAAAATGCATTTTTTGTGCCAATATTACAGCTCATGAGCGATTTAAAAAGATGTTTAATGTAAATGCGAATTAAACGCATTATGCATGTCTGGGTATATATAGATTTTAAACTCGAAACGGTAGCCTATAAATAAATTGGTTGCAATTTTACGTGTAAGTCCTTTCTAATGGTTAATAAATGCACCAGTTGCATACCAATCATATACATATATTGCAGTTACTGATTTAATCGTCCAAGCCAAAAAGTAAACATTATGTGCCTCGTTTTTGTGAAATGAAAAGTGATAATATTAGTATTAAGTGGTTTAATAAATTTGTTTTTAAGGTATACTGTTTATAAACTTTATATTTTTTATTTTTTAAAAATTTTACAATCCTATACATCGAAATTTTAACAATAATCGGTTAATAATTTCGATTAATCTTACTACAGGGTGATTCAAAAATCGATCACGAAACTTAAGGGGGTGATTCTGCTTGACAAAGTAAGGGTAGAGCTTCATATACATTTTTTCAAAATGTCATTCGTTTTCGAGTTACAAGCCGTCAAAGTTCAATTTTTATTTTGGTTTTTCGCCATAGTGCATTTATTTTTTAACCAATCCAGTTGATATTTGGCACACAAATCGAGCTTTGCAGATTCTAAAATTTTAAGACAAAAGTACCTTTTTTAAATACCTTCAGAGAGCACTTTACGTAAAGCTTAAAATTTATTTACATCAAATTTTTATTTTGACAGATATCGCAAAGCTGGGGCTCCATTTTATAGAGAATCAGAAACTTAAAAAATAAGGTACAATTTATTAAAGTCGATAAACCTTACCGTTTAGGCACCAATGGACATTAAAGTTTTTATTAATTTCAATCAAATTACCTACTACTATACAGGGTGTTGAGTAACTCAACCGACAAAGTTTACGGGGCGATTCTACAACAGAAAATAAAAAAAACCTTCATATAAACATATGTCCTAAACGTCCTGGTTTTTGAACTACGTTCTGTTAAATATTAAAAAAAAACTTTTTTTTAATTTTTAGACATATACCTATATAGTTAAGTTTGTCGGTTAAGTTACTAGACACCCTGTATGTATGTAGGTAATTTGATTGAAATTGGTGAAAACTTTGATGTCTAGGGGTGCCTAAACGGTGAGGTTTATCGACTTTAATAAAGCGTACCTTATTTTTTAAGTTTCTGATTGTCTATAAAATGGAGTCCCCAGCTTTTTAGGTAAAGTGCACTCTGGAGTTATTTAAAAAAGAAGTTTTGTCTTAAAATTTTAGAATGTGCAAAGCTCGATTTGTCTGCCAAATATCAACTGGATTGGTTAAAAAATAAATGCAATATGGCGAAAAAACCAAAATACAAATTGAACTTTGACTGCTTGTAACTCAAAAACGAATGACATTTTGAAAAAAATATATATGAAGCTCTACCCTTATTTTGTCAAGTAGAATTAAGTTTCGTAATCGATTTTGAATCACCCTGTATAAACTTGTGTGGACTTTGTTAATTTTTATCTAATTTAAAAAAGGTCTCATCGCAATATGGTAATAAAACTATTTAGCAATAATACTATAGCCCAGGGGCTGATAGTTAACTCTCGAAAAAACAGCACTAACTACAATTGAAATGTACCCGGTAGTTCAGTGTCTAAGATACTTTATTTTATTCATGCTCGTTAGAAGCCATTAAGCTGAATTTATAGATTGACGTTTCTGTTTCCGTTTTCCGTTTGCTGTTTTCAGTTAGAAAATAAAAGCTTTCTATTTGTCAATTTATATTTTCTGTTTAGTGTTTCCATATACCATATCAAAAACCGAAACGTCAAATGGCAATTTTTAAAACAGAAAGGTTTGTACAAAATGCTTCAACAAATTCTTCGTTTGCGAGATACAGGGTGTCAAAGTTTATATTTAATTTAACCAATTTTTAAATAAATTATTTATTATTATAAATTATTTTTTACAAAACTCTGGTTTAATTGGAAATCGCTTATATTTAAGATGTCATACCTTTTACTTGCCTTGGTATAATATAGCTCTACTAAAAAGATATTCTCTCATATCTTTTGCACAAAAATGTATACTTGGTAAATATCGCTACGAGCAACCGCTTTTAAAATATTTTAGCTTAAACATTTTATGCCTTAAACAATTTTCCATTGCATTTGTTTAAGCTTTTTCTTGGCCACACGGTAGTCACTAAAAGACCTGTAGACAATAAAACTACATATTCTTTGGGCAAAAATACAACGATCCAATGTAATTAAGATACAGGGTGTCCACGTTTCGATTTTAGTTTTTGACTTTGACACTCTGTATTTTGCAAACGATTAACTTTTTACCTAAAGTAAATTGCGTATATTGTGTTTTTGGTATATATAAATATAAATTAAGTGTCTCTTATTTGTAACTTCGTTATTACTCGAAATATGAAACAGTTTAAATTAGCAAACTAGTATCTTTTTTCATACTCTTTAAGACTAAAGATTAGAAAAAACAATTGACAATCGGGTTGCTGAGTTATACAGCGAAATACCCCTTTTTAAATGGATCACCCTGTATATTTTATCACCATTCGAAAGTTCTTTGAAAATCCTTTAAAAAAGTCCGTATGTAATATATTCAATTTTTAATAGTTTCAGAAATATGGCCATCCTCAGGAGTTTAATAGTAAACTGGATTTTTATATAAAACTCCCTGTATATGGTATCATCAATTAAAATATATTTTAAAGAGCTTTAAGAAAATACCATATTTGATGTGCCTATCTTTTTAGTTCTAGAAATATAGCCATTTAAATCTGAAAGATGGTAGATATTTTCCCCGTTTTATTTCTGACACTAAAACTTACTGCTTATAGCTTAAAGCTGTGATATAATATAATAATTGAACGTAATTTTTAGATTTGAATGGTCATATTTCCAAAACTATAAGAGATACCCAGCAAACACTATTTGCCGGCAATGTACATTTTTCATATTGGCAATGATGGTAAAGCATTGGCAATTGGTGGCAATATTATGCCAACATCTTATACGCATTAAAAAGTCAACCCTAAATAAACACTTAATTGCCAATAAATTTTACATGCAGGCGAATTGCCGGCAAGCATACAAAATGGCGGCATACCAATCCTGATTAAATAAAGCACGCGTTTTTGTTGCAGGCAAATAAATATTGGATTTTTGAAGGCAAACCTTCAACGCATATTCATACTTTTTAAACCATATTATTAACATTGGTATTTTACTAACAATAAAGCAATTTTTGATCTGTTTTATTTATAATGGCAGCTAAACAACATTATTTTATGTGTTTTTACATAATTTAAAGGAAATGGCCTTTCCATAACATTTTATTGTTAAAAATCATGCAAATAAAAATTAGGTCAAACAAAATGTTTATTATGCATTTTGGAGGGACATAATTAAATGTATTCATTACCTAATAAGTGTGTGTTGTGTGATTAATTGGTGATGGCTAGTCGAGAAGGCAAGATATTCAAGTAGACTGTTAGGAGCTGTAAACATTTTGTTTAAAACTTTATTAAAAGTTTTAAAGACGTGTTAATAAAAAATATTATATATGTGTAATAGTTTTTTTGACATACCGATAAATGGCGTAATGGACAATAAACTACTACATTTCTGCAATATCTTCGCTTTTTATCGTCTAAACCGTACCCATTAGACAAAAATAATTCGAGAGCCGTCTGCGGTAGGTGATCTCACTTAGCGCTTTGAAAGAAATATCTTCGGCTAGTGTAAAAATCTGTATATTCAAGTTGGACAGTGTTCCGAGAGATGGTACTTTGCATTGCAAGGAAATTGCATGCAGTAAGGAGTTTTTTCCTATTTTAATTTTCAAATAAAATATCGCATCATTTTAGCTTTAAAAAAAAGTATATGCGACAATTTTCGTCAAATAAGACATCAGCTTGCTGCTTGGGAGTATCTGCATTTGCCCACTTGTTTTTAAGGTCTAGTGTAAAAATGTAAAAATTAAATATTACATGCCTAGTTTTTGTATTTATTTACCTATATATAATTTATTATAAAATAAAAAAATGTGACGGTATACCGGGTGACAACGAAATTGCTATCCAGCAATTTATTTTCTTCAGTGCAACCATATAGTTTTCAAATTTAGGGACGTTATATTGTATCATCGGATGACAAGTTTAGATATAATACCATCTGTGTATTACTTCCGGTTTAACCGGAAAGACACTAAACTTGATATTCTAAATAGAACACACGTTTTTAAAATTTAAATTTTACAGGTCATTCCTAATATAATACCTTTAATATATTTATAACCTAACTCTTCTGGTTTTGGAGAAAATGGCGTTTGAAAATGTCCAAACGACAGCATATTATGCAGTTTTAGGAAAAACAAATGAACATCGCAAGAAAATCAAAATGATAAAAATAGTTCTTTTAAAAGACTCTACCTTTAGAAATCAATATAATACTACTAAAATTTGAACTTCTAAGTATGATAGCCCTGATAATTTAAATGGAACATGCTGTATTTTTCCTAAGATTTAAATTCTTTAAGCTATTTCTGGTATAAAACCTATAATATACCCATAACCTATCTTTTTTAGTTTTAGAGAAAACGGTGTTTGAAAATGTCCAGACGACGACAAAACATCCATGAAACTGTCTATTGTGAGGTCGTTAAGACCTTTGTTTTCTCTTCTATTATAGGTTTTATATCAGGAATAGCTTAAAGAATTTAAATCTTACGAAATATATAGGGTGTTCCGTTAAAATATTCAGGGTCATCATACTTGGAAGTTCAAATTTTACAGCACTTCCGGTTAAACAGGACGTAGTATTATAATGGTCTCTAAGGGTAGAGTCCTTTAGAAGAAAAAATTTAAGCATTTTAAATTTTTGTGATGTTCATTTGTCTTCCCATAAAACTGCAAAATGTGCTATCGTTTGGACATTTTCAAACGCCATTTTCTCCATAACCAAAAGAATTAGATTATGAAAATATTTAAGGTTTTATATCAGGAATAACCTGTAGAATTTTAATCCTAAAAATATACAGGGTGTTCCATTTAAAATATCAAAGTTTATATCACTTTTGATTAAACCGGAAGTAATACACAGATGCTATCATATCTAAAATTGGCATCCAAAAATACAATATAATGTCCCTAAATTTGAAAACTGTACGGTTGCACTGAAGAAAATAAATTGCTGGATAGTAATTTCGTTGTCACCCGGTATTAAAAAATTACTTATTCTAAAAAAAACGCTAATTTACCAGTTTAAGATCAAGTAAGGGTTATGCAAGGCGCGCTTGTGGCTGCTCCGGTTGTATCGGCAAGCGTCGATCTCCGGAGTTAAGCAGTGAAGTGCGCGCCCATAACTTGGATGGGTGACCGGCATTGTAGGTTTTGGGCAACGGCACGCGGTGTTCTGCTCGAAGGTGAACAAACGGACCGAGCAACAACCATCCAAGTTATGGAATGAATGGTGTGTGAATGGGAAGGAGTAGGGGTCAAGGTACAATAAGCCTTCAGGCTGCAGTGCCCCACCTAGGGGGCGGTCGTCGGGCCTGGGTGGGATGACCCCGAAAGGGCGAAAAAAAAAGGGTTATGCACCATGTCGGCCAAATTAAATATATTGGAGTTAACCACAAAATCGCAGATATAATAATCGCCTTTAGGACCTGTATAAGTTACAAATCTGACATCGAATCCACTCTTTACCACGTCTGTCGGAATATCTGGTCTCACAAAATATGCCTGAGTCCTTAGGTACTAGTGATGGACGGACCTTTTCATCAGAGGCCACATTACCAATATTGTGAAATTTACCGATATGGAAACCAAATCACCGGCCATAGGCGATAAAAGCAATGAATCTCTTTCACCATTCTGCTTTGTACTTCCCTACAATTCACCGCTGCAACGAGCGCAAGCAGAACGAGATCAGGGGCTCCTTGCTTACCGCTTCCGCCTTTCGTCGAACAGCGATGCGAGCACTGTATATGTGCATTAAAAATCCCGTGGAAAAACATCCATTAAATAGAATTAATGTTCAACTTGCTGTAGCTATAACTTGTTATCTACTGAATAATTAAGTTAATTGCAGCCCTACAACAAAGTTTTGGCGAGTGCAGATTTAAACTGGTTTGTAAAGCAAGCGGATGCCCTTTCTCAGACTTTTTGGTATTATTTCAAAGCCGTCATAAATGTTTCCCTGTAAAAAAAATTACTAGATTGCGTGATTTTAAATAAGAAATATCAAGTGGAGTGTAATACCTGCGGGAACCACATTACACCTTTATCTTTACCTTTTTGTTTAAAAAGATTCCAATTCCTGTGTTTTAAATAGATATTTGTATAATTCACTAAAATAAAGTGAAATTTTTGACATCCTGTATGATAACCTAGAAATTTTGTGGTAGCATTTTGTACAGACCTTTTACACACTCTGTATACGATGTTTTTTGAATTGGCTGCTGAGGTTTTGTAATTAAAATTTGTTGACGTTAAAGTAATTCTTTAAAATAATAATGACTATATAATTAGAGTTGGATTATCAAATCAGTCGTGATCGTAAATCATGATTTTAACAAGCTTAAAACAAATTGCACAAAGATTCGTGATGTGATTCATTCTAATATGATGGGCTTATTTAAATAAAAACAACAAACTATACCGGGTGTGAACAAATTTATTGGACAAGCCATACCTCCTAGAGTATTGGATCTATCACAATCGGACTTAGATAAATTATAAAAGAATAGGAGAGTTTTCGCATATTTTTTAATTTCGGTTTAACCGAAAATGGTTCAATTTTAAATTTTTAAATAAAACCTCCTTTTTATTTTCTGATGTTTAAGACATTTTTAAACAGGATTGTAAAATTTAAAAAAGTTTTTTGGCCTGCTTGACTTTTTAGGAGCTATTTTTTATATTATATCTAGGTGGCCATGATTGAGCTTAAATTAATTTATGGACCACATGTAATGTTAGAATGTTAGAAAACTACAATCTCAAGGTTTTAGTCACTAGCATAAAAGCTACTAGTCAAACAAGTCGGCAAATTGACATTTTCTAACCATTATTTTTAAATTGGCAACCCTTTTTAGAGAATCACTTTTCGAAAATAAATACATTTTTTGACAAATCTAATAATACCAATTATTTTGCGATAGGATTAAAAATAAGGACATAAATAAAGGATCATGGTCACCTAGATGCAATATAACAAATGACTCTCAAAAAAACTAGTAGGCGTAAAAACTTTTAAAAACGTAAAATTCTTATTTAAAAAATTTTCAGTAGCCTAACAATGTTAAAATACACTTATATATAATTTAAAAAAATAGAGTTATTATATGAAAAAACTCTCCTCTTTTTATACCTTTTACCAATACCAAGTTTCATTTTCATACGTCTAATACTCTATACTAGGAGCTATGGCTTGTCTAATAGATTTGTTGACACCCGGTATTATTTCCTAATTTTTATTAATACTGTAACCATGGCTTTGGAATACTGTCCATTTTTTTGAAAATTGTACTGACCCATTTTTTGTTTGTTTTACCACCCTTTCGGTTTCGGGGTCATCCCACCCAGGTTTTGACTGCCAACTCCCTAAGTGGTGCACTGCAGCCTTGAGACTTAGTGTGCCCTGACCCCTACTCCTTCTCATTCACTCACCATTTATTCCATAACTTGGATGGTTGCTGCTCGGTCGTTTACGCCCGTCCGCAGAACACCGCGTGCCGTTGCCCAAAACCGACCCAGTCACCCATCCAAGTTAAGGTCGCGCTCCTCGCTGCTTTACTCCGGTGATCGGCAAGGCCGACCTGCAGGAGCAAGCCACAAGCGCGACTTTTTGATTGAAATCGAGAAATAATGGTCCCCGACCTTCAATGATTCGTCTGTTTCCTAACAAGGCAGCTTTGTTATGATCGAGTATTTTTAATCAAATTGAGACGAATCATCGAAGGTTGGGGCCCAATATTCCTGGATTTCGATCAAAAATTGTAAATCGAATCGAGAAACGAGGATCGTGATCCCACTGCTGATATCCACATATACCTTTATTTACAAAAGATCCATCAAAAACAAAATTGGGGGAATTAAAAACATTTTTCTTATCAAAAAAAATTGTTTACATAAGTGCATGTAAGGCTTAAGTGTCATTAAAAAGTTACTTTCTTGGTAATAACAAAAACATAAAATATAGGGCGTTTACCTGATTTTAAAGCCAAGAAAATATTTAATAATCAAGTTTAACTTTGTTTAATAGTTATAAGCTTATCTATATTCCTAAAATATTTTGTCTGTATTTACCTAAACGAATACTTAATTTGAAAAGTTTAATAGTATAATAAAGCTAGCAGAGGAAATAACTTTAAAACAAAGGACCACTCTCAATCGTTATGCAACGTGGTTTTCGGTTATTTTGTTTTTGATTTAATTTGTTGTAGATCTTGATGACCTAATCAAATATTTTCATGGGCATAATGTCCGATCGCCTCTAGTTTTAGAGATATAGAGCCTCAAAAAAATTTTATTGTGTAGACTTACAGCAAGGATATAAACACATTTAAGCACAGTCAAAACATATGTACCTAAAGGGTAAAAAAACAAGGTGTTTGTAAACTTTACTTTTACTTCAGTTAACATCCCAGCAAACACTATTTGCCGGCAATGTACATTTTTTATATTGGCATTGATGGTAAAGCATTGGCAATTGGTGGCAATATTATGCCAACATCTTATACGCATTAAAAAGTCAACCCCAAATAAACACTTAATTGCCAATAAATTTTACATGCAGGCGAATTGTCGGCAAGCATACAAAAATGGCGGCATACCAATCCTGATTAAATAAAGCACGCGTTTTTGTTGCAGGCAAATAAATATTGGATTTTTGAAGGCAAACCTTCAATGCATAACCATATTATTAACATTGGTATTTAACTAACATTAAAGCAACTTTTTTGATCTGTTTTATTTATAATGGCAGCTAAACAACATTATTTTATGTCTTTTTACATACTTTAAAGGAAAAAAAGGAAGCATGCAAATAAACATTAGGTCAAACAAAATGTTTATTATGTATTTTTGAGAGAATAAAAATAAAATGATGGTAAAATTAGCTAGGTTAATTTCGACCGAAGGTGACAAATTCAAATTTCCAGCTTAGCCGAAACCGAGAAGAAACATTAACGAGAAGCGACATTAATGTCGGCTCCTTTGAAGTTTCGGGGTCTGATTTTCAGAACCTTGAGTTTGAATTTTTGACGTAAACACAAGTTAGTTTCGAGAAAAATAACCACAAGTTGTGAACAAACAGTCTCTACACTGAGAAAACTAATGAAATTGTTCAGCGAAGTTGTTTAGTCCGAGGCTTAATGTACTTGATTTTTTTTTAATTTATACGTCTTAATTCTATATGATTTCTTTTTTCGATTTGCTACGAAATATTGTGCGTCATGGTATAGGAGTCCAAGTTAATGCATCATAGATAACGCCAAATGTATTTTTCTTAAAGCAAGTGCAAGTGCAGGATAGGCTAAAGAAGAAGCCTAAAAATTTACTACAGACTCGACGGATATAGGGTTTACAAGAGCACAAATGCTCAAAAAAACCTATTTTTTGGCAAAAAGTCATTTTTGATTTAAAAAAATGCTTACTAAAGTAATACGATTCATGAAGAGAAAATATTAAGTTTTTGTGCAGGGTTCGCAAAAGCTTTAAAAAATTCATTGGAGAGTAAACTACCTTTACTTTTCATTTAAGCCGTGTCCTCAGTAACATGTTACAAAAACTTGTTGCTGATACATGTTGACAAAACAAATAACTTGTTGCTTAAAAAAACATGTTAGATAACATTGTTGCTAACAGTGTTGAGTAGCAAACCGCGTCCTCACTTGCTACTCAACACTGTTATCAACAACATTATCTAACATGTTTCTTAAATTTTACAGAAAGCAACAATAAGTTATTTGTTTTTTCAAAATGTATCAGCAAGTTTTTGTAACATGTTACTAAGTGACAACACGGCTTTAGGAAACGTATTTAGAATAACACTTTTACTGTAATGTTTTATTTTTAAATGCATTCCGACTACATTTTGCGAAAGAAGGAATATTTTTACATTTTGAGATGTAAACGAGCGTTCTTAATTAAATATCTCTCTCACAAAGCTACAAGAATCTTCGCCGGTATACTACCTTGGACTGAATATAGCAACTCTTTGTTCTAAAGTCAACATTTTCCTATAATTCAAATTCTTTTTACTATTTTAAATTTATTTCATTTTATTTCATATGTAAAACAAGGTAATAAAAATTTAAAAATATTCACTTTTTTCCAAAATGTATTAGATAGGAATGGACCTATCATTTTAAAATAAGATCTTTCAGTAAAAGTTAATTCTTAATACCTTTCCAAAATGATATTTTGCTTAAAAATGAAAAATAAAGATAATTTACTCTTGGAGAAAATTGCGAACCTTGTACAGAAAAATCAAAATTTTCTCTTTGTGAATTATATTATTTTAAGAAACATTTTTTTTTATCAAGAATGTCTTTATGCCAAAAAATGGAATTTTGTATCCATTTGTGCTATTGTAAAGCCTATCTGTAGATAGTATGTATAGGGCAAAAAAACATACAAAATGGGTCGCCATATTTTTTATTGAAAATTATTATATCCAAAAAAGAACACATCAAATCTTTAAATCAAATGGTATACAATAAATAACTATTAATACAATACAATTATTAAAATATAATGGAATTAAAATACGTATTTCAACAAATATTAAAATATTTATCATAAATTTATTCAGTAATTCCTTCATTTATTCTTATATTTAACAATTTGAACATTCTAATACTCTCATACAGTGTGTCTACGTAAGTTGGCGTCATATGGGAAACTTTTTTATTATTGGTTTTACGAAAAAAGATAGGTATTCTTTATAAAGAGTTTTGCATGTTCCAAAACCTAAAAACAACCATCAGATATCAAATTGTATCTGCCATCTATGAGGTTTGACCAAAAATGTAATTTTTACTTAAGAGTACCTCTATTTTCGCTAATATCAAAAAATGTTATAAAGAATAGATGTTTAGAATAAAAAATTACTTTCAAATATGCAATTTTATTAAAAACAAAAAATATATATTATACGCTCTCAAACCAATTCCCAAAAGTAGCACACTACACAACAACGGATTTTAACTCGATCAACACATCCAAAGCAACTCTGAACACATCAGCGGACATCAGCTCGCTAACTAAAGTGAAAAGGGGAAACAGCTGATATCTTTGACGAAAACACAAGTTGGTTCGCGCATGCTCCATAGATAAACGATTTTGGCGGGAGGCCTCTTTGTCGCTTCTCGTTATGTTTCTTCTCGGGCCGAAATACAAGATTTGACGATTTTGACAGATGAAAATTGCTTTTGTTTGATTGTTTGTTTTGTGCAATAGTTTTCTACGTGGTTTTCTAGCTTTTTAGTTTCTTTTTTAAAGAAAGGGGTTTTTAATTGATATAATTGGGTGTATTCATTACTTAATTAGTGTGTGTTGTGTGATTAATTGGTGCTAGTTGAGAAGGTGAGTTATTCAAGTAGACTGTTAGGAGCCGTAAACATATTTGAGTCCCTTTTAAATTTGAAGTTACTTAAAAAGATAATATGAACTTAGGAAGTTACCTTATTAAAAGTTTTAAAGACGTGTTAATAAAAAATATTATATATATTTAATAGTTTTTTTTTGACATTTAACTCCTTTAAAATATCTCCCCTATGTTTTCGATCTGAAAATTTAGTGTAAGTGTCCCTTGAATACTTATATTTTAAAGTGTTTTCTTTTGATTTACTATGTTTTCTTTATTATTATATTTTATTACATACCTTAAATTTTTTATGGTTTATTGTTACCTTATAAAAATTTATATTATGTAATGTAATAATGATAAAGTTTTCCTGCCTTTTTTTCTAATTTTTTCGATTACAAAATTCTAAATATGTTCTTTAACTTTTGGGTCATTTAACTTATAAAACTTGCAATACTTATTTAATGATAAATCCCATTATCCTAACGCATTTTTTCATCATAACTTATTAATGATGGATGCCATCACAGTATCTGCAACACGTCTCCCAATAACGGCAAATTGCCCACTTTCGTGTCTTTTTGTTATCTTTTTGCCAATAACTTATTAATAATGGATGCCATCATCCTAAACGCATTTTTTGGGATAACTTATTAATGATGGATACCATCATCCTAAACGCATTTTTCCATCATAACTTATTAATGACGGATGCCATTACATTATCTGCAACACGTGGCCCAATTGTCCACTTTCGTGTCTTTTTGATACCTTTTTGCCAATGCCTTGCCATTAAAGAGTGTTGGCAATGCCAGTAAATTAAATGTACATGGCCGGCAAAAAATGTTATATGGGATTATCTGATTTAGTAAATGAAGAGATAAGTTTTATTAACTTATTTAGGCGTATCCAGCTTAAAACCAAAGGCAAATCTATATAAAGCTGTTTTTACAGTTTAAAAGTGTTCTTGCATAAAAGTTCCCTTGATGCAATTTTTCTCTCTCTGCACGCACGCACTCTACAGCAATTTTTAAAAAGCGAAAAATGCACGTGAACAGATCGATAAATTGCAGCAAGAAAAATTGCAATCAAGAAAACTTTCAAACTGTAAAAATAGCTTTAAAGAAACTAAAATTGCTAAAATTATAATGCCGAAATATCCAGGGCATAAATCATGTAAATTTTTTAAAAACCTCATAAATCCTACATTTTTGGTTAAAAGTACTGTAAGGATATCTACCATATTTTTATTTCTAAAATCCAAAAATGGGCCAATATACCGAATTTTCGGTTTAAAATTCTCTACTAATTTGCATCCATAAATAGCTAATAATAAATATTTGTTTCTTAACACTTTTAATATTTTTTTAAATTAAATTTTAGGTTCGGGCACAGTTTATATTTTAGCAATGTATCATTGTTACAAAGTCCGCGCTAAAGAGGGTAGTTTATGTTAAACTTTTGTTTTTTTTTGTTTTAAATCAAAAATATCCTAAAACCTTACATTTTTGGTATAAGGATCGCTGATAAAACCTACTTTATTAATAATTCAACAAACAGTGTCTGATATGGACATTTTTTTAAGCATCCTGTATAATTCCTAATAATTTTAAATTTTGCTTTTAAAGTGACCGCAGTGTGGCATTTTTCTTAAACTGATATTTTTAAAATATAATACAATTTTTGTACCAAAGACCGAGGCGTTTTTGGTGCTCCACTCTGTATAATGGGGTCGTCCTGTCGTCCATAAACTACGTGAGGTATTTAAGCGGGGGGAGGGGTCGAGTTGAATCTCACCAAATCTGATCGTGGGGGAAGATTTGGGCAGCTACCACTTTTTGGGTCAAGGACTTTATTTTGTTCTTTAAAATTAGTTCAACGACAAAATAAAAAATCTCTTTTAAGAAGTGGTGCCATCTTAAATTTTAACATATACAAATCTTACGTTAGATTGGGGAACAGGATTGCGGATTGCAGCCACCTTGTTTTTTCCACTCTGTATAATTTGACTCTACCAAAGTGTGCTTATATCTTTGATCTTAGTCTGCACACTTTTTATGCGAAAAATTAATAAATTTTAACCATTTGCTCTTCTTTTAGTTAAAAACAGGGTCGCCGAGAGCCGTGACGGGCCCCGGTACAACTAAAAGTTACGGGCTCCCCTTTAAAAAAATTTGAAAACCAAAAGAAGGTCCTTATCTTCAAAATTAGCAGTTTATATGTAATATTCTGCATACCCACCTACCCATTCAGTTCGAGCCCCCTTAATTACTCCGGGCCCCGGTAATTTGTACCGCATTCAACGTCCTCTCGTCGGGCCTGCTTAAAAATTCAATTTTTTTATGTTAGTGCATTTTAGGCAACTTAATAATAGATTTTATATATTCCGACGCCACTGTCATAAAATATATTCTTAGTAAAATGTTTTTATATATATTTTTCTATTTCATTAAATCACTCAGGGGTATGCATTAAAAGATGGCCTGTAAAAGCTTCAGTAGGACAGAAAATAAAATAAAATTGTAGAAGGTACTTGAAATCTTAACTTTGAGGCTCCTTAAACTAGAGGCAATCAGAGGCGATCGGACATGGTGACCATGAGAACATTTATTCAGGGCGTCGAGATCTACAACATATAAAATTTAAAAAACATCAACCGATTGCCACTTTCCATAAGGATTAAGCGGGGTCCTTTAAGGTAAAGTTTATCTGCATTTTAACTAAAAATTTATTGGTAAATATAATAAGGTTAACCATGAACTCACCAGAAATAAATAAAATTTATTAGCCGTGTGTTAATATTTACACCACAGTATTTTACACTTTCATTTATATCAAAACAATACAGGTGCAATATCCTTGTAATACCTATATTTATTAACATATAATTTAGTGTATTTACCTGTGTATTATCTAAATTTTTATACGGCCTAGACAGTCATTTATTTTGCTGTTTTTTAAACAACAAAAACAAATTGAAGGGTGTTGACTCACAGCAGAGTTAATTTTAGATTCTTACATATTTTGTTATGGCGTCTTCTCAGTTATTTTTCTAAAAAAAAATAGTGACTGAAAAAATAATGCAAGAAAACAAGTTATCTAAAACAAAAATAGAATATTTTTATATAATTTTTATTTCATGGCATTTTTTAGACATCATAGAAATACCTTTACCATAGTTACATATATACACAACTACTACCTCGGTACTACCCCCGCCCCGTTATAGTGTTTTTTTAAATTAAAATTATATTACTTATAAATTTGATTTCTTAACGGCGAAGTCGTACCCAGATTTTTGTGTAATAAAAATAAATAAATGTAGGCTTATAAATCGGGCAAAATTCGTCGTCGTCGATTTGTTTTTTTTTCGACTAAAAATAACAGAGTATTTAAATTTTTTATAAGGGTAACTAATTATAATATCTAAACGTTAAATATACAGGATGTTCATTTAAATACTTACTACTCAAGTTTTCTGCAAAAAGTCCCCCTTTGTTGATGTGAGAAACTCGCCGAAACACGTCAAGTGTTACATCATTTTAGGGCTCCTGACGAGTACTTTGTAATTCTAGAAAATATTGTCAATATCTTCACCTACTACAAAATGACGGCACTTTAAATATTTATTACACACTACTAATAAACTTAGATATACCTAAAGGTTTTTTAATAGTAATATAATATACGGGGTCCTTAATTAAAAAATACACTTTTCATTGTACCCTGTATATTATCATCAGTATCACAATTAAAAAGATCCATAAGAGAGCTTTAAGAAATTACTGCACTAACTATTTCTAACTCTATTAGTTTCGGAAATATGGCCATACAAATCGATTATTCAGATAATATTTAAAGTATCGCCATTTTGTAGTAGGTGAAGGTATTGACGTTGTATTGACTTTATATTCTGGGTTATAAAGTACTCGTCACGATCTTTAAAATGATGTAGATATTACTCGACCTCCTTTCCTATTATTTAAGAATTTTGGGGTGGTGGTCCTGGTGGTTAAGGAGTTAAAGGGGTGCCCTTTATTTTTGTAAAAAACGTTCCCCCTCAATAAATATTTAGATGTGTGTTGGCGATTTTGTTAAATCTTTCTCTTTTCGCAGATAACTTGAGGGGTAAGTTTTTAAATAAATACTCTGTATGAAGACAAGTCGGGAAAAACGATGTTTTTCAATATGACACTGACCCAAGTTATATCATTTACTTAGCCATTAGACAAAAAAGGTTTAGTAATTTATTGCGTAACCATTTTATTGGTAACATATTTTTGTAATAAAAGTTACCTAAGAAAATCTATTGTAAAAATACAACTTAGGTACCCATTATGTTCGGGAAAAACGATGAAAGTGCAATTTTTAAAATAATTTATTTAACTTAAAACAAAATTGTGTTATTCTTGAGGCACCAAAACTTAACTGTAGATATAACTATTTATTTAGAATTAATATTGGTAATAAAGATAATTCTTAAAAAATTTTAATCTTTTCTATTCTATTTATTTATTCAAATATATTTATTCTAATTTTCTAATTATTATCTATTTTAATCTATATTGAACCGAAGTGCTCCAGAACCCTACGGGTTAAAAAAGGTAATTCTAAGTAAGAAATGTTTAATATACATATATTTTTTTCGTAAACTTATATTTTTTAAGTTCAGGGAACAAGACTCAAAATACAGGGGAAAACCGTAAACCTTATTAAAAAAAATATACCTAATTTTTTCTTGCTTCATTACAATATTTCATTTTATTAATTTTGTTAAAATATATACTACCCACTTTGAATTTAATAATCTATTTAACTTACGAGTACCTAGAATTACTATATAATACATAAACAGAATTGGCCCGGGGACATGTCAGAAGAGACGTTTTCCGACTTCGAGATAAAATTAAATATAATAAAGCAATAAATTTAAGTGGCAACTTATATGATTACAAATTTTAAGAAGCAACCACATTTTTAAATCATTTTCTGTAAAAAAGGGTAATTTTTCACCGTGGACGTAGAATTTATGTCTAGAACTAACCAGAACTAAGAATGATCCATATACCTTTATTTTTTTAGCAAAATCTACTATTCTTCCATACCTTTTACCCTTTTTTGCCTTTTCTTTTATACAATGCAAAACACTACCACGTTTAATTAAAAACTATAAAATAATTTGGCCCAATTTGTAACTGTTGATTATTGAATATTTGGCCCCTCGTCGTTCTTTCAAGTAACGTCGGATTTTTTACACTATGAATCACTACCAAAATATGCATCAACTCAAGAGATAAATTACACTAAAAAATATGATTTAATAAAAAAAACTTTTATCGTTTTTCCGTGTTCATATGTTTTCCCAAATTAACTTTGTTACAGAATGTATATTTTATTTTAAAAAAATTAGCACCCAATCTATAAACCAAAACTACTTAAACCAAATTTGCTTCATTTGGATTTTCAGATGATTTTTCGGAAGGTCCACTGTTTTTACGAGCGCGAATGAGTATTTGAACGTAAATCATAAATACTCCTCAAAAACCTTTTGGTTTTGTTGGTTTTGGTTAGTGCCACTTTAGCACCAGCATCGTTTTCACATCGGAGTCGTGTTCAGCAGAAAAACATATACA
This sequence comes from Listronotus bonariensis, assembly GCA_014170235.1. Classification (NCBI taxonomy): domain Eukaryota; kingdom Metazoa; phylum Arthropoda; class Insecta; order Coleoptera; family Curculionidae; genus Listronotus; species Listronotus bonariensis. The sequence goes on along the minus strand of JACEGR010001961.1, from coordinate 29,902 downwards.
AAAAGTCTTTGTTCGATACCCAGCACATACCATATATGTATATGTCAACTTATACTGTGTTTTATTTTACCCGCCATGGACATGATAATGTTTTTTTATTCCAATCTTTATATTGTTTTGTAGCCTTAGGATTTATGTTGATGCCTTATAAAAATATATTTTTAATTATAAAACCTTTGGGTTGTCAAATATTTACGCAAAAACAAAAAGTATGGAATTTTAAGCACAATTACCCTACCTGCATACATTGCAAGTGAAATTATATTTAAAAAAAATGAATTGTCTGATAAGGATTTACAAATGTATATAAATTAAAACTTGTTAAAAATATTCGTACTGTAAAAAAGTAGAAACAAATTTAAGATATTTTGTTAACTTACTCTCTTTCATTATTATTTTTGTTTGTCCTCTAACATTTCTTTCGTCTAGAGTTTTTTTAACCGGTATTAAATAAAGAAACCCCGAAACAAAACTTTTATTTGAAAATGCATAGGTACTTTGTATGTGATAAAGTATTGCCTTTAAAATCGGTAAGTTACTTAGTTAGTTCTGGCAAATCATTAACCTACTTAGAATATTGTTTATTATAAAAGAACGGCAATGGCTTAAGTAAGCATTAAAATAAGTTAAGGGCAGGCATTTTAAATATAATTGACTGTAAAAAATAAATTTGGTACATAATTTTAATTATTATTTGCAATTTGAATTCTACAGGGTGTTTCTAAAATGTTTTATAGGGTTTTCATTTATATATTCCTACCTACTTTCAAAAATAAGCAAAAAGAACAGAAAAAAACGTCTTGTATAAAAGTTTAATACTTTTTTATCTATTATCTTTTAAGCATAAAAAAGAAACAAATAAACATCAAGAAATCAAGAAAAATTAAATGATACATTTTTTTTAATAGGACACCTTGTATATTATATTACCAAAAAATTTGATATATCTATCTTTAATAGTTTCGGAAATATGGCCGTTTAAATTCAGGTATAATTTCCATTGCATCTACAGTCTCACCTTAGTGCTGTAGGTAGGTATAATGGAAATTATATCTACTATTTTGCAGATTTCAGTTGTCATATTTTAAAAATTATTAAAGATAGATATATCAAATGTGGAATATATTTGTAAGCTTTTTAAAGGACCTTTTTAATGATGATATAATATATAGATTATTTCATTTAAAAACAATTTAACCTTTTATTGTTTCCCCTTTCATTGTTTCCAAGCTTTTGATGTTCATTTGTTTATTTTCTCATGTTCAAAAGATAATAAATAAAAAAATACGAAACTTTTAAACAGGACATTTTTTTCTATTCTTCTTGCTAATAGTTTAAAGTGGGTGGCAAAATATTAATGAAAACCCTGTACAAAATGCTTCTTGGGCCAAAATATAATGATTTATTGCAATTTACCTTAGTCCAAAAGTTGATCGTTTGCGAGATACAGGGTTTTAAATTTTCCATTTTATTTTAGTTATTTTTAAATATTGTATTAATTAATACTTTTTTCATAGAATTTCGGTATACCGGATTTCTTTAAAGTAAGGAATCAAAAGCTACTCATATTTTTGCTGTTAAATGTGGAGGGAGCCACCTGCAGTACTTTGCTTTTATTCAAAGTGTCATTATTTTTTGTGCCTCAATATATTTTAATTCTAGTGGCTAATTCTTATTCTTTGATATTTTTTGCACAAAAATGGTATACTTGATAAATATCGCTACGAGCAACCGTTTCTAAGATGTTTTAGATTAAACGTTTTATTTCACCTAAAAATCTCCTTCGCATACCTCGCTATATTTAGGCCACCCAGGTTTCTTTAAAAGGTCGGTACAAATTGGTATTATAATTTTCTTATGCCAAAATACAACGATTTAACCCAATGTAATACAGGGTGTCCAAGTAAAAAACCAATGGAAGATTTGAGACCTTGTATATTGCAAACCAGCAACCTTTCGACAAAGGTATATCGTTGTGTTTTGACCCAAAGGATTTATGGTCCACATTTATTTCATTCTGAAATCAATTCCGCCAAGTACACAAAAAATGATAAAGTAAATAAACCTTTTTGAAGGCACAAAGCGCTGACAGAGCCGGATTTCCTATTTTTAGATAAATAGAAAAAGCACTGCTAAAACACGTGTCACGTACTTAAAAAACATACCCTTATTTCGCCTCTGTCTTGCCATAAAACCGGGGACACGTGGCGTGGAACTAAAAACTCGTCGGGTTAAATATTTTTTGCTGCAATAAATCATTTTTAACAAAAGGCTTTATTAACTTTATCATTTTTTGTGTACTTTGCGATATTGCTTTCAGAATGAATTAAATGTGGACCCATCTATAGCACTTTGTTCAGACTTTTTGGGCACTTATCAGGTGGCCTAAATAAAGCGGAAATGAATGCAATGGCAAACTTGTGTATGGAATAAAATGTTTAATCTGAAATATCTCAAATACGGTTGCTTGAAGAAATATTTATAAAATATACCTTCTTGTGCAAAAAATATGGGAGAATAAAAGTTCTATACTAATATTTTAATAAATCAAGCCAAAAAAATTATGATACTTTTATCCTAAGCAAAGGACGGCAGGTGGCTCTCTCTACATTTTACAACAAATACATATATAGCATATTTCTATTTCCCATCACTCTAAATTACCTTGTGTTATGATAAATAATATATTTAAAAATTACTTTAATACAATTAAAACTTTGACACCCTGACTAAGGTAGATTACATTAGATGGTTGTATTTTGGCCCAAGAAATTTGTGATAGAATTTTGTATAGACCTTTCAGAGACACTCTGTATATTAAGTATTTAGAGTATCGACAATTATAATCTAAATATTCGTTAATTAGCTAACTTACACAACACCACACCACACCACATTTAAAACAAGTTTGTTATTTCTTATCTTTTGTAGAACCAATGCCATAAACACCTATTTTACAAATAAGTTTGATAATCACTCTTTATTTGACATCAGTAGCTTTAAAGGTGGATATTCTGATAACTACATATCTCTACATTGGGATTAGCATATATAAAAATTGAACTTGAAAATAATATCTCTTAAAAAAATACGACAAACCAGAACAATTTTCAACCTATTTTTTATTTGGCTATTTTTAGCATGTTCTGTAAAAAGAATAATATAAGCTTTTAAAAAATAAATTTTAGGCTAAAGTTTTGGTTAAGTCCTTGTGTTTTTTTCTTAAAAACCGGTAAGTACCAACTTGTTGTTTATTTTTAACTTGGTTATTTTATTTTCAATTAAAAAAATATATACAAAAGTTAAAAAACAACAAGAAAAAATGTAACATTTTATTAAATCCGAAAGTAGTGTAGGTGGCGAATTAAAATAAAAATTAATATCAGTTCTGAAAAGTCTATGTCAAGAAACCCTTGGATACCAAGTTTTATTATAAAATTTAAAACGCAAACTTAAAATTCTCTAATTTAAAACAAATACACTTTGGTTAATTTCTTAAACGGCGGGTCTATTTACCTATCTTAGTGCACTGTGTCACATAGATTAATGTTATGCTTATTAAAAATCATGCGAATTAAGCAAGACTAGCAAAATTATACTGATGTTGCACAGTGGCGGCACCAGCTTTTGGTTTAGGGGTGGCCGTGAGGGGTCAAACATTATTCAATATTCCTATGGATGCCACCTGTAATGTTGTTTTGTGTCCGGCGATAATTTGGATGAGCAAAAAAAAGGTCTTAAATGCTTTTTAACACGCTTTTATTAACTTGGGTTGTAACTATCTATCTATCAATCTGGCTATCTATGTAACGGAATCTTTGAGCCTAATTTTAACCAACTTCCAGCTATTCGATTTCTTTGAAACTTTGCACACTTATTAATGACCCATGACAATGCAATAATCTGCAAAAAGTATCCCGTTATCTTGTTTTTAATCGCCAGGAAAAAAAATTCCATTATATTATAAAAACAACACCTGGGTTGCCATCTGTTGGCAATATTTCAAACTTTGCCACTCAATGGAGAAGAAATTTTTTAGTGGGTTGCCATCTGTTGGCAACATTCCAAACTTTGACTGGGTTGCCATCTGTTGGCAACATTTCAAACTTTGCTACTAAATGAAGAAGAAATTTTTAGTGGGTTGCAATCTGTTGGAAAAATTAAAAAATTTGCTACTCTTGTTCACTAAAAAAATTTTTCGCCATTTTGTCAAGAGTAGCAAAAACTAAAAAATGAAAAATAATTAATAGTTTAAAAAACTAAAAAACACGCTTTTATATGCAAACCGAACTAAAAATTAGAAAATAATTTTTCATTAAAAAAAATATTGTCATTTCATAGTAAAAAGCGTGGGGTGTTTAATATATTAAATGTTATAATTATTATATTTGCCAATATCTATGATGGAAAAGTTATGAAAAAATAGTAAAATGCACCCCACGCTTTTACTATGAAATGACAATATTTTTTTTAATGAAAAATTATTTTCTAATTTTTAGTTCGGTTGCATATAAAAGCGTGTTTTTTAGTTTTTTTAAACTATTAATTATTTACCCCTAACTTTACTAGGGTAGGGCGGGGCTAGTTGAGCAATTTTTCACTTCATCAGGTATAGCTCCTCAAAAATAAGTCTTAGGGGCTCATAATGCATACTGATGGATTAGCAATTTATCCCTTAGCAATAGTGTCCATAGTAATTTCTTTCTAATAACTTGAATTTAGGAGCTATATCTATTTTATTGTAGTTAGTCAAATATGCCCAACGTACCCCATAGGTGAGGTAAGTTGAGCAAGGGTATGGGGCTAGTGGAGCACTTAAAAAGTATAGTCAAATCATGGCTTGAATGTTGGATACGTTTACAAAAAAAATACATTTTAACAATTTGCTGTTTATATTTATAATCTTATAGTCAAAACAACAAATATCATTAATAAAACAGCAACGTACCTCTTAACTTAACTATTGGATTTAATATCTAGCAAGAAATGCTTTACAAATTTTTCAAAAAACTTTTAGTTTGTAAATTTTATTTAAATTTTTAAAATTATAACTTTTTTCTATATTTTTATTTAAAAATGTTTTTGTTAGAAAATTTTATTTAAAAATTTTAAATTTCCATTGACTCATCTTCGTTTTTAAAAGTTTTTTAGCAGTTTTATTTTGCTTCTCTTGTAATGCCTTCTGTATTGGTTAAAATTGCAGCTTTTCTTTATCTTTTGTTTGATTTGGCTTTTCTTGGACCAGCCTTTGGGTATGGTCGAACTATTTCCAGAGAAAACTTATAAGTTAGATAGGTCAGCTCGTATTCTTTGTTGCTTGTACAAAGTTCGTATTGCAGCTTCTTTTAAATCTTGAGGAGACTCTAGTAGTCTTACTGTTATAAGTCCGTATACTAAAAAATAAAAAACATTTTATACTTAAAACCGTGGAGTTAGTTGGGCAATTGTAGCTCAACTAATCCCAACCTGAAATTTTAAAGGAAAAGTGAATTTATTAAAAAACCGGTTAGAATTATATCAAAAATCTTTACGCATATAAAACTGCAATAAATTTACTTAGGATTAACACTTACCTGATTGAGAACGGAATACATTTAACTAATCACAGATAAAATTTTTCGGCTTGCAATTATTTAACTTTTTAATCACAAAATAAACAATGCGCACGAATACTTTTCTCGATAGCCGCGTCACCACTAGTGGTCGCAGAATGAGTTCCCCTCGCGCAACCCCTTCTTTACGCTATTTGATTCTTTCTCGTGCGGTTGATAGTTTTTGAGATATTTTGATTGCCCAACTTACCTCTATGCTCAACTAGCCCCGCCCTACCCTACCTCTCTTCATCTCTTTTAGATTTTCTTGCTTCTTACGTTTTACCTTACAAGGGGGCGGACGTTTTTAGGAGGGCCCCGGACCACCTGGCGTCGTCATTTATGTCGCATACAGGGTGTTAATTTAAAAACTTTTTCACAAAAATAAATGGACGGCGCCCGTTCAACCCCTTAACTACCGGACGTATATGTATTTTCGACCAAGTATAGAGCAGGTTCTTTAAAACACTTGTAATTTCGACCAGAGGTAAAATGGTTCAAGCTTACTTATATGTATTTTTGACCAAAAGGATAAGGGCAATATTATAAATATGGGAGATAATTTTTATTAACTTTATGGTTACCATATTTTTTAATCAATCAATTATAAAAAAAGAATAGACTCCTGCACGGTCGGACCGTGTTAAGTTTTTTTATACCTGCACGGTCTCATTATGTCTATAATTGATAATTGATTGATAGAAGAAATAAAACAATTTTTGAATTAATTTATTAAGTGAATATAAGTCTCAGGTTTAATAAGGGAATTAAAAAAAAATAAACTAACCAGAACTAACTATGACCCTCCACCTATACTCTGTCTTCGGTAGAAAATATTCGACTTTATGCATTGTTGTAAACGAAATAATGTGAAGACAAGGTTTAATTGATGTTATTATTTTATGGTATTAGATATTTCATTATTTAATAATTATGTGGGTAAATCCGATCGTAAGCCTTCTATGACCCGTACATTCTTAGTAGAAAATGTACTTTTTCTTATTAGACCCTTTTCTTAGGCACTTGGGGATTCTGGTCAAAAATACACCCGCCGCACCGTAACCACCAAGTCCACCATCTTAAAATTCCTAAATAAGAAGCAGTGATACAATATTTTAAAGCTCCTGATGAGTACATTATATTCCTAGAATATAAAGTCAGTACCTTTACTTACTACAAAATGGCGGTACTTCAAATGGTATTTGAATACTTGACTAGGACCAAATTTTCGAAACTAATACAGTAAGATATATGTACTTAATCTAGTTTTTTCTTAAAGCTCTTTTAAGGATCTTTTAAATGGTGATAAACTGTACAGGGTGCTACACTAAAAATATATAATTTTTGTCCCACCCTGTATATTATAACCAGTATCAGCAATAAAAACATATTTTAAGGAGCTTTAGGAATATACCATATTAAGTAGGTATATCTAACTTTATTAGTTTGGGAAATACGGTCATTTAAATAGGGTATTCAGGTAATATTTAAATTACCGTTTTGTACTAGATTAAGGTATTGAGTTTATATTCTAAGCTTATAAGGTACTCCTTAGAAGTTTTAAAATAAGGCATCACTCGATCCCCATTTATATTTAAGAATTTTTGGGGTGGTGTCCCTGGTGGTTAAGGGGTTGAGTCCCATTTTTGTAAAAACATTTCCCCTCAATAAATATTTGGACGCGATTCGGAGATTTTGGTAAATCTGTGCCTATTCGCAGATAACTCGAGCGGTAAGTTTTTAATGAACACTCTGTATAACACAGCGCATGTATTTGAGATTAAAGAATATTGAAGGGGAGCCAAAAAGGGTGATTTTGAGATTTACTACAGCGCTCCAGAATAAAATACCGGAGGACACCTTGTACTCGGTTAAGTACCTTCACCAAATATGAGCCCTATATACAAGGCAGATCATAAAAAACAAAAAATATATTCAACAGAAATTTTCGAACGCGTCAGATTAAGATAGGGTGAGTTAATTGCATGTAAACAGTGTATATTCCAAAGATTTCAAAAGAGAGAAAACTACATAGTTGTAAAAAAAAACGTTATTTTGACATTCTCGAGCGTGGCTTTTTTTTTAAGAAAATAATTTAAGGATAACAAAAAATATAGAATCCGATACGATCCTAACAATTTTTACAAGCCGAAATAATACCAGTATTTTTTTGAAATATTAAAAAATCTATAGCCCCTTCTTCCAACGATAAAAAGTTATACATAGTATTTTCTCTTCTTATGATCTAAGCTTTGCAACCCAATAGATCTCTATGATGCTCGAGTAAATCCCCATTTAGCATCGTGGGCTTCCCCAATGGGTGTACTCGAGTTGCTAGAAGGAAATAAGATAATTATAAAATTTTGAATTTGAGATTGTTGAGTTGCTGGACATAGATAAATGAGTTGCTACAAAAAGATTGTTGAGTTCCTAAACGGTAATAAATACATCCATATAACATTTTTTGCCGGCGTTGTACATTTAATTTACTGGCATTGCCAACACTCTTTAATGGCAAAAAGGTATCAAAAAGACGCGAAAGTGGGCAATTGGCCGTTATTAGGCCACGTGTTGCAGATAAAGTGATGGCATCCATCATTAGTAAGTTATTGGCAAAAAGATAACAAAAAGACACGAAACTGGGCAAATGCAGATACTCCCAAGCAGCAAGCTGACGTCTTATTGACGAATATTGTCTCATATACTTTTTTTAAAACCTAAAATGATGCGATATTTTATTTGAAAATTAAAATAGGAAAAAACTTCTTACTGCATGCAATTTCCTTGCAATGCAAAGTACCATCTCTCGGAACACTGTCCAACTTGAAGATGCAGATTTTTACACTAGCCGAAGATATTTCTTTCAAAGCTAAGTGAGATCACCTACCGCAGACCGCTCTCAAATTATTTTTGTCTAATGGGTACGGTTTAGACGATAAAAAGCGAAGATATTGCAGAAACGTAGTAGTTTATTGTCCATTACGCCATCTATCGGTATGTCAAAAAACTATTAAATATATATAATATTTTTTATTAACACGTCTTTAAAACTTTTTATAAAGTTTTAAACAAAATATTTACAGCTCCTAACAGTCTACTTGAATATCTTGCCTTCTCGACTAGCCATCACCAATTAATCACACAACACACACTTATTAGGTAATGAATACATTTAATTATGTATATTAAAAAAATCTTTTCTTTAAAAAGAAACTAAAAAGCTAGAAAACCACGTAGAAAACAAATGCACAAAGCGGTCACCTTCGGTCGAAATTAACGTAGCTAATTTTACCATCATTTTATTTTTATTCGCTTCAAAAAAAAACATAATAAACATGTTGTTTGACCTAATTTTTATTTGCATGATTTTTAACAATAAAATGTTATAAAAAGGCCATTTCCTTTAAATTATGTAAAAAAACATAAAAAAATAAAATAATGCTGCCATTATAAATAAAACAGATCAAAAAAATTGCTTTAATGTTAGTTAAATACCAATGTTAATAATATGGTTTAAAAAGTATGAATATGCGTTGAAGGTTTGCCTTCAAAAATCCAATATTTATTTGCCTGCAACAAAAACGCGTGCTTTATTTAATCAGGATTGGTATGCTGCCATTTTTGTATGCTTGCCGGCAAATCGCCTGTATGTAAAATTTATTGGCAATTAAGTGTTTATTTAGGGTTGACTTTTTAATGCGTATAAGATGTTGGCATAATATTGCCACCAATTGCCAATGCTTTACCATCAATATGAAAAATGTACATTGCCGGCAAATAGTGTTTGATGGGCAATATCTCATGCAATAAAATATCTCGTAAAAGGAAAGCTTTATATAATTTTTATTTCGTTTTGCTTTATTTTGCATTAAAATTCACTTATTTAAAAAAATAACGTACAGATTTTAATTATGTATTATTACTATTGTAGTTTTGAGTTTAATTAAGGAATTAAAAAATGGACTTGCTTTATTTTGCATTAAAATTCACTTATTTTAAAAAATACCGTACAGATTTTAGTTATGTATTATTACTATTGTAGTTTTGGGTATAATTAAAGAATTAAAAAATGGACTTGCTTACAAGAACTAACCATTTGTAATTTCCTCTGTTCTAATTACTCTGTCTCTGTTTTAATTACCCTGTCGGGCGTCGTACCTACCAGCTTTACGGCGCGGTGTCGAAATTTCTTTTAACACAATTTGAGCCTTTGATTACCTCAGGTACAAACACAATTTGGTGTCAAAAGTTTGCCCGACGATTTTTACCTGACTGTAATAAGGTCACGTACTGGCGTATTTTCCACTGCGCCGCGCCGTAGGTATTTGAAAAACTTAGAATTTGTCTATAAAATTTCATTATATTTACGGTTAAAATACAAAAAGAGGATTAGCTCTTGAAACTTGATTTTTTTATGGGGAGGGGTCCAACAAAAACAACTTTTCTTAGTTTTTATATATAATCATTTAAAAGGAACTCAACCATGACCCCTCTAGCAACTCAACTATGTCCTTCTAGCAATTCAACAATCTTAATCTGTTTTATCTGGGTTCGTCTAGCAACTCGGGTACACCGTCTCTCCCACGGTTATGAAGTATGACATCCATGCATACGAGTCATAGCAACCCGCAAAAATGTCAAACAAAAAATATCTAAAATGACATTCCAGAATCCTACTTTTAGATACGCAGGGTTTTAAACGATACCCAGCACCGTGCGAAAAAGAGACGCGACTGTGAAATCGCTTTGCGGTGCGGTTCAATAAAACTTTTAAAAATTTAGACCAGCCTAATTGTTTATGTATGTATTTTGTTTAAGGATGTAGATCAGAATCAGCAATTTATTATTCACTGTATTTATTAAAAATGATTTACCCTGATGAAGAAGAAGCACTGTTGAAACTTGCCCAAACCAAAGAAATCAGGTGAGTAAAATTCACAGAAATAATACACCACAAATACTTTTTAAAATTTGCATTTTTAACATATAAGATAGATATTTATTTACTATTCTGTAAAAAAGTCACGTCGGCATTTTCTAAAATTTTAGGTTATTGTCTACAAGGTTGCGGCAACTCCGATTTTGATGAAATTTCGTGTACGGGGGTTCTTTGGGGCGCTGATCACGAATCTTTTTTTCGGCAACGTTTCGTTTTCGAGATATTCATCATCAAAGTTGAAATTTAGGATATCCTTAGTTTCACTATCTTCCGCCTTCTTTTTCCACAAAATTCTTAATATAACACTAAATTGGCATATTTTTTTAAATTTTGTTTTTTTTATAATAACTTTTGCACTCATATAGATACTTTTAAAAAATTTGAGAGACGCTCCCATTGCACCAGAAGACATTTTTTGGCATACAAGAAAAAACCGATTTTTTACCAGTGTCGTCCATGAAGGGTTTTAGATATACGCCTCTGCATTTTTCTAAAATATATATATAATTATTTTAGTCTATACCTCACAGTCTCAAAAAGTGTGACGTATCAAAGTTATATTTTTTAAATGAAATAACACCCTATATTTCATGACGGTTTTAGATTCTACTTTAAAAAATAACTCAAGTTTGTTTTTAGTACTAAGTGTCTAATTTTATTCGTTTTTGTGATATTTGATTTTTTGAGAAATGCAGAGGTAAAATAAATTGATTTTACTTTAACACTTTTAACACTTTAAACTTTAAAATGTGTAACAAGATTAGAAAAATCTGCCATATCATACGTAAGTCAAATCAAGATCAAATATTGTACAGGGTGATCAAAAAATAATTTCAATTTTTCAGAAAATCAAATAGCCATATCTCTCTTATTTTAAATGGAACACCCTGTATTTTTTTACGTCACATGATGACAAATAAAATACTCTTTCAAATGGTGTATAGGTTGCCTATACCTATCTTTTGTGCTTTTTAGTAAAATCTGTTTTTACAAATTTTTAGTCCAAATGTTTATTTAAATTAAAGTTGGCTGAGACATAGCAGCCATTTATATTTTCTTAAGAAAATAGCAACGACCATTGGTGGATATATATATATATATATATATATATATATATATATATATATATATATATATATATATATATATATATATATTACGAGTGTTTTATTCAGTTAAAAAAAAATCAATGATTTTAAATAAAAACCCTTCCTCTACAACAACAAGATGATATAATACTGGTAGGATGTGAAAAAATGGTTTACTTTAGTCTAGAGTTAATCCTGAAAAATATTCCAGGAGAAACCATCTGATAACCTTAATAGATGCTTTAAAAAATTTTACACAGTGATTATGGATAATGGAAGAAACGAGTTATAGGTCACAGAATGTCGTCATAACTGACCAGAGGCGTTATTAGGATTGTTTAAAAACAGTTTTATCATTACCACATTCAGCTGAAATAAGTGTTATTGGAAGTAGCATTATAAGCAAGTAATGAATTTTTTTCTGTGAATTTTAAAAATAGTGGCAGATAATACAAAATCTTTTAATTTTGTGCTTTTTTCCAACAAATTTACAATTTGCAATAACGGCTTAGTAAATAGGCATAGCTATATCACAGCCTACTTACATTTAAATAGACATTTGGAATAAAAATATGTTAAAACGGAATTTATTTAAAATGTATAAAAGATAGGTATAGGCAACCTATACACCATTTGAAAAAGCATTTGGTTTGTCATCATGTGGTGTAAAAAATACATACAAATCCATTTAAAATAAGAGAGATATTGCAATTTGACTTTCTAAAAAATTGAAATAATTTTTTGATCACCCTGTATAATCTATGATCTCAATATGACCTACGTATGATAAGGCAGACTTTTCCTAATCTTGTAACAAATTTTAAAGTTTAAGGAGTTTATATTGTTATAATAAAATTAATTTAATTGCACCCCTGCATTTTAAAAAAAATCAAATATTACAAAAACGAAAAAAATTAGACACTTGGTACTATTAACAAACTTAAATTATTTTTTATGTAGAATCTAAAACCATCATAAAGTATAGGTGTTTCATTTAAAAACATATAACTTTGATACGTCACACTTTTTGAGACATCCTGTATAGAGTAAAATAATCTTATACTGTGGCCTTATCCGACCTGAATATGTTTTAGTATTTACTTTTTTAAAAGCCCCATGGTTATCCAGTTACAGACCGTGTCGAATATGGTGGGCCACCCTGTATATATATTTTAAATCCCCGTTAAGTTTAGAACAACCCATATAACATTTTTTGCCGGCGTTGTACATTTAATTTACTGGCATTGCCAACACTCTTTAATGGCAAGGCATTTGGCCGTTGCAATGCAAAGTAGCATCTCTCGGAACACTGTCTAACTTGGAGATGCAGATTTTTACACTAGCCGAAGAAATTTCTTTCAAAGCTAAGTGAGATCACCTACCGCAGACCGCTCTCGAATTATTTTTGTCTAATGGGTACGGTTTAGACGATAAAAAGCGAAGATATTGCAGAAACGTAGTAGTTTATTGTCCATTACGCCATCTATCGATATGTCAAAAAAACTATTAAATATATATAATATTTTTTATTAACCAACACCGACTTCACGGAAAGCCAATCAACTGTCATCCGACGATAAAAAATGGCGGAATCTCTTGTTTTTTTGTACAGTAGACAAGTATAGTGTTTTTGTCAGTTTTTTTCGTTTTCAACGGTTGTTTTTACCTTTTAATTGTTTAAAGTGGACATAAAGGACGTTTAAAATTGATTTTTGCAACTGTTAGTACAGTGTATGTTTTATTTACCTTTTTTTTCTTGTGATGTTTGTGTAGTGGTGTATTAACAAGTGGTTGTTTACATCCGTTTAAACCAGTTTTTTCTAATTAAAACATTGTGTTATTAACTTTTTATTGGCCTAGTGAACTAAAAGGACCCTCTTAGTATAGTGTTTAATGTTTTTTGTGATTTTCTCTGCGATTTTCACACTCAAAAGACGAGAGGTTATATACTAAATTTATAGTAAATTTCTGTTTTTTACAAATTATGAAGTTTTTGAAAATGCCGTACTCTTGTTGTGTGCCTCTTTGTAAGAGTACCAGTGCCAGTAAAGGCCCAACGGTTTCAGTTTTTCTTTTTCCTCAAATGAAGATTTTAAAAACAAGTGGATACATGCTATTCGTAGGGAGAATTTTATTCCAACAACACATTCTATAAGGTATAATTGATCCTAATTGTATTTTGTTTAAAAATATAAAGTTGTCTATGTTCTTAGTAGGTTTATAAGTTACATTTTCAAAGTGATGATATAGAATGCAGTACAAAATTTTATACTAATACAGGGGATATTTTGGATGAACCATTGAACAGGCCACGCTTAAAACCAGGTGGGTACCTTTTAATTTTTACTACTAAAGTGTAACACAGAAGAAAAAATAGGTCAATGAATTAATCTTAAATTGTTAAAATGTCTATTTTTACAATAAAATTTTTCATTCTAAAACAACGTATAAGTTGCACTGGCAGTTTGGATCAAACTACTCTTATTTCTGCAAACGACAGGGGTGGATTATGCTACCCTAACCATGACGTGATATGTGCAGCTTATATGTATATGACTATAGAAGGACTGTTAACCAAAACATCAGTTTTTTAAGAGAACTGTCTCTTAATAATATTAATGGTGTAGATTAAAATTTATTTTTGGGGCATAATTGTCAAAAACATGACACAAATTATATAGTTAAAGAATTTTTATTTAAATTTTCAAATCTATTTTTAAAAAATTTTGCCAAACAAAAAAATCATGTTTTAACTTTCAAAAATAATAATATGCCTCCCCCAATTGAAGCGGATAAAATCTGGCAACAAAAAAGAATAAATAGTTCGCATAACATATTTTTAATGTTTGTAAGTTAGTTTATAATATTAGTATTTATTTTCAGATGATACCTGCTCAAGTATGGTGAAAACAAATTTGGTGGGGTTGTGTGATTTGTAATCTGTTTTAAAGTGCATTAGTTTGTCTAGCATTTTATTTTATTTTGTATAAACTTAAGATTGCTAAAACAATATTATTGTACATTTTTAATTATAGTACTAATTTGTATTTTTTGACGTTGTCATATCCTTTTGGATTATTATAGAAAATAAAGTGAAATAAATAACTAAATAAATACATATCAAGCTCAGAATGTATGTTAAATTTAATCATCTATTAAATTTTGTGAACATTGTAAGTAAAAACATAATATGTATTTAATTGTAATTTTAAAGGAACATTAATAATATATTCTACATTCGAAAATATTTGAACAAAACAGATACAAATATAATGCTAATATTTAAAAATTTTCTAGTCTACATGTTTAAAATAAAAGCAGTGTAAAATGTAATGCGAAATTCGACCTAAAAATTAATACTGCTTTGGTAAGTATGTCAATTTCTATTTCTATAATTTTTTTTTTTTTCATTTTTTTGTTTAAACACTAAAATTAATTTTTACTGTATTATACACTGCGTCTAATAAAGTTATAACCATATGGAAAACTTTTTTATTATTCATTTTGGGAAAAAGTTCAGTCAATATGCAGTTATCAAATTTTATTATTTTTTTAAATCCTATATGAGATATGTCAAAAAATATAAATTTTGCTTAAACAGTAAAGTACCTTGGTTTTTAATATAAAATTTTTTTATTTTAAAAAGTAAAAAAAAGACGTCCAAATATGCAGTTACAGCAGTTTAGTACAAAAATTCCTTCCATATAAATTATTATTACTTTTCTGGCAGGATACAATTTTAGCGTTTTTCACCAAATCTGAATGCTTATGCTTAATTGCTATAATTTCATATTTGTACATGGTCATAAATTCTGAACAACTTTCTTTAATAGCACTTTCTGATTTTTCAAAAATTAAAGTACTTTACTCTTGAGCAAAATTCTATTTTTTAACATATCTCGTATAAGACTAAAGAAAATTAAAATTTAATAATTGCATATGAAGTTTTAGACCATGCAGAACTTTGTATAAAGAATTTTTTTTTTTTCGAAAACGAATAATGAAAAAGTTTTCCATATGGTTTCAACTTTATCGGACACACTGTATAATATGTAATATTTTACGATTAAATATCATAAAAAATATTTTGATTACGATAAACATGCCCAATAACAAATATTTAAGTACTAAGGAACGACAGTTTATTATACACTACTTGACTAGTAGCGCCGCCATATTGGATGTAGTTGATAGGCTTTCTGTGGAGTCGGTGTTGTATTAACACGTCTTTAAAACTTTTAATAAAGTTTTAAACAAAATGTTTACAGCTCCTAACAGTCTACTTGAATATCTTGCCTTCTCGACTAGCCATCACCAATTAATCACACAACACACACTTATTAGGTAATGAATACATTTAATTATGTCTATTAAAAAACTCTTTTCTTTAAAAAGAAACTAAAAAGGTAGAAAACCACGTAGAAAACAAATGCACCAGGCGGTCACCTTCGGTCGAAATTAACGTAGCTAATTTTACCATCATTTTATTTTTATTTGCTCCAAAATACATAATAAACATTTTGTTTGACCTAATTTTTATTTGCATGATTTTTAACAATAAAATGTTATGAAAAGGCCATTTCCTTTAAATTATGTAAAAAAACATAAAATAATGTTGTTTAGCTGCCATTATAAATAAAACAGATAAAAAAATTGCTTTAATGTTAGTTAAATACCAATGTTAATAATATGGTTTAAAAAGTATAAATATGCGTTGAAGGTTTGCCTTCAAAAATCCAATATTTATTTTCCTGCAACAAAAACGCGTGCTTTATTTAATCAGGATTGGTATGCCGCCATTTTTGTATGCTTGCCGGCAATTCGCCTGCATGTAAAATTTATTGGCAATTAAGTGTTTATTTAGGGTTGACTTTTTAATGCGTATAAGATGTTGGCATAATATTGCCACCAATTGCCAATGCTTTACCATCAATGCCAATATGAAAAATGTACATTGCCGGCAAATAGTGTTTGCTGGGAAATTTGATTTTCTGACTTTTATTTTAGAAAAATTCAGTGGCATCATTTTTCTTTTTCAAAAAATATTAACCTTAAACCCTTCAAGGACGACACTAATAAAAATAATATTTTTTCTTGTATGCCAAAAAATGTCCTCTTGTGCAAAGGGTGCGTCTCCCAAATTTTTTAAATATATTCAAATGGGTATAAAAGTTACAATAAAAAAACAATATTTAACTAACCAGAACTAACCAGAACTAAGACGTTTAGGGCATATGTTCATGTGAAGTTTTTCTTATTTTTTTGTGAAACATCACCTCTTAATTTTTTTTCCTATTTGTTTAGAAACACTCTGAATTAAAAAAATCCTTAAAATGTACCTGTTTTGAGTCTTTGAAACCCACCTAACCCCTTAATGGTTTAACGCTCGTATAAACGTTTTCACAGCGAGCTTTCATGTACCAGACACTATCAGCCAATCTACGCGCAGAATCCCCTTATTGATATTTGGATCTTTCATCCCTTCGAAGCGGTCACGGCTGTCTGTGTCGATGAAGCAATTTTTGCCCTCAATAAATGCACCCTTGCCAATTTTTTAAAACGGTTACAAACAACACTGAAAAACTACCTGATTAGGCAGTACAATTTTAAAAAATGTATGCGAAATCTATGAAAATGACTATTTCTCCGGAATTACTAAACCAAAATAAGATAACTTGCGGTAAAGCTAATGTTGATTGACTGTGCAAAAAAATTAAGTGCGTATAGTTTGTGTATATTGACATAGTTTATAATATGGTAAGTTTTATTTGTTCTCTTAACAGTTTAATATACGGTTTTCTGCTATTTTAAGGGTTATTTTTTTAATTATTGATACGTACATATTTTAGACACTCTTCTAAATAAAACGTAAGTGGCGCACATCCAAAATATTCCGTTTGAAAAAAATATAAGTAAATAAACTTACGGTACCGGGAGTAAAAGGGGTGCTGGGCGGGGTAAAATTGGCAAAACGAGTTAATGAAACTGAACGTCACATGTAAAATTAAGTAAATATTACATTTTTTTACATATTTTTAAAAATAAAGATAAAAATTATAATAAACATGAAAATTGTAAATTTATAACCTAAAAGTAAGAAAACAACGACTAACAACGTCAGTTATACCATGCAAAATATGGAAAGCATTTGGCAACATCAGAAAGGTCTGATTCTATTTATAAATGGAAAAAAAAGAATTTACTTAAACTGGATTCATAAAGTGTGTATTAGTCTCTGGTTTAATTAAAGAATAAAAAAAGAGTTAACTAACCTGACCACCCTCCACAATATATTTAATTATTAAACATTTATACAGCGTTGCCAATGTCCATATTAAAAGTGGATAAATGCCAAAAAAAAATATTATAAAAAAACAAATAATTTATAACTGCGCCTTCATATTATTATAAGGGACAACTAATAGATAACATTATGTCAAAATATTTAAAACATTGTTAAAATAGCAGAAAACCGTAGACTAAATAATTACCGTTTTCTTTATGTATCATCGCAAAGTTGTAGGTAATAAAAGAACTACAACTTTTGTATTTACACTTCTCTTTACATAACCTCATAATTTATGTAAAAATTTAAATAACCAAAGTCGGTCTATATAGGGTCGCGACATTCGGCCATATTGCTTTGACGTGTTATGACATCACATCTCCCATTTTTCGGCCATGTTGTTTAGTGCCGGAGATATACAGTTTATTGTATTAATAGAACAACCGTTTACATAACAGTTTTTAATTATTATTAGGTTGTAAATTCTTTAACTTTAAATAAAAAACATTTGGAATTACATCTTTTAACAAATATCACTTCCAAAACAATGCAAAATGAAATGCGCAAATTTTAGACGCCACTGGATTGATCATCAGCTTTGATTTTACACAGTCTTGCCAATTTTTCTCCGTGGAGTGCCCTTCCTTGCGTCCCCGACTTCGAACCGCCTAAAAGTTGAGGATATGTCGCAACCTTACAAATATAAACTAACCTTGGAAATAATAAATAAGTTTTTAGTTTTTTATTTTTACCTTAAAATTTTTTATAAAATTTAGTAAAATTGTGCTTGGCATGCATGCATCAAAAATACTGTTTTTTTTTGGTTAAAATATTAATTTTTTTACATTATTTTGAATTAATATCGAAAAAGTACCCTTATTTTCAATCAAAAATTCAATTTTCAAAAAATCAAATTGGTCTTCTTGTCAACAACATTTCTGCTTTTTGATGGTGTAAAAAATACATTGCAATGGAAAATGTTCTCAAAAAATGTAGAAGAATTCGGACATGACTTTTTTTTCAAATTAGTATTAGACCGGGGTAGATAATTTTTAAAACCAAAACAATTTTAGTGGGATAAAAATGTAAAGAAAATAACAAAAATAAAAGAAAAAATAAATTACGGGCGATCTAAGGACGGGAAGGGGGTGATTTTTAAGGGTAAAAAACAGTTTTTCGATTTCCGGAAAAACAACAAGTCCTAAAGAAATGTATTTTCCAAAAAAATTACCGTGATAATTTTTATTTCTTACACGATGAAAAGGTTGAAATTTCAGTGAACAAAAAGACCACTAACTTTTTTAAAAATGTCGACATTTTTGATTGAAAATAAGAGTAATTTTTTAACATAAAGTCAAAATAATAAGTTAAAATAAATATTTTTAATCCAAATAATTATAAAATAAGTAGGACTGATAAAGGTAAGTTTCTACCAAATTTCGTACCAAACCAAAAACGTGGTCATTTTAATTTTTCACATACATTTTGAGAATATGTAAAGAGTGTTCATAAAAACTTGTAGATTTTGTTAATGCCTAAAAATTTGTCATTTAACTTTTTCCCATAAGACTTGCAGTTTTGACGAAAATCTAGAAAAACCGTTTTTACCTTTATGCTGACCGTAAACATCCGATTTTTGCTACGATTAGACTTAAAAATTTCTACGTCGTCATTGGCTTTATTTAAAAAAAAATGTCACAACCAATGTAGATATTTTTAAGTCGGACCGACTAATCGGATGAAAAAATCTGATGTTTGCGGCCGGCTTTAAACCCCCATCTTTGCCCTTCCCTACCTCAGATGGCTCGTAATTTATTTTTCTTTTAATTTTTATTATATTTTTTACCTTTTACAATGGGGTTTGTCCCTCTTTATTTTTTTTGTATCAAAAATTATCGACCTTGGTTTATTTATAAAGTTTAAAAAAAACGGCGGTTTTTCTTTTCTTTTTCATCACAAATTTAGTAAGAATAAGGGAGAGTGGGGAAATGGTGCGCACCTAAGCCAGAATTGTAATTCCCACCAAACTTAAAAATTTAGGCTAAATTAAAAAAAAAACAGTAAGATACGTTAATTTTTGTACTTTGTGTGTACACAATAAGTTAATAAAATAAACAGATAACTATGTTGTGGTAAAACAAGAAAACGTATGTATTTGCGCACGATTTCCGAACTTATGGGGTAACTGTGCGCATGGGGATGGGTAATGATGCGCATATTTAAACATATTGACTTATATCTACTACATTTCTGACAAATGTTCCTTTCTGCAGCGCACCGAATAGCTAGGCATGTAAGCCCATATGGTATTAAAGTAAACAATAATTTGGCTAGCAGCAAAACGTAACTTTTAGCTTAGTTTCTTATTTGTCGTTAAATACCAGTACCTGCAACAAACGTGGCCGAACAAGTTTATTTTTTATAAGCTTTTCATTCAAAATATGGATTCGGTTACTTTATAAGGCCTACCTGCTTCAATAATTTTTTAATTTAATTTAATACCTTTTAAAGACCTTTAAATGAATAAAAATCACTGTGGCCTTTGGCATAATTTCTATAAATTTAAAAAAATACCACTAATCTGTGTGCGGGGCAAAGCTGCGCATACGTGCGCACACTTCCTCCTTCGTGATTCACATCGTAAAATATTTTTTTTATCAAAACCACTTATTTAATTTTAATTGCAATTAGTACAAAACCTGCATATTTAAACACTTATTTGTAAAAAAAATAAAAAATGAAATCAAATTTAGTAGGTGGTAGAGGAGCTTTCCTCGCCTGAGGAGGTACCATCCCACACACCCTCTAACGGACCCGTGAAGTCTTAACGGACGTTTCGGGTTCTGGGTAAGTGAGTCAGTTTTCCTTTTTCCTTCTTTTTTCTTTTCTCTTTTTTCCATGTAACGTATAGTATAAGGTTTGCGATTTATCGCATATCGTACATCGCCTTACAGACATCACTGTTTTATTATATTCGTTTCGCGAAATTTCATCATTTAGTTTTATTGGGTTGTCCTTATATTATTTTTAAAATCTTGATTAGAACCATACTAACATTATTTATTCTTACTTGTCCCATTTTCTATCTAATAGCAGAAAATGTCACGTTCGTCCTAAACAGGTCATAAACCAGCCATAAACCATCGGCGTCACGTTTTTTAATACGTAAAATTCACAATATTCTGAGAGCTAAAATAGGGTTAAATTATAGCTTATTGAAAATTAAATTTTATAGAATAATTACATTAAAAAACTCAATTTTAAGAAAGAAATGTCAAAGTAATTAATTAATTAAATGAATTCTAGTATTTATTAAATTGTTATACGGCATTTGTTTTATAGGCATTTACGAATTAGCCCGGGCGGGGCAAGAAAAAAATGGTGCTTTAAGACACCTATATACCTACATACTTAATTATCGCTCGTTGTTTAGATCGTATGTATTTACACATTAGCAGAAATAAAAAAGGTAGCATTTAAACAGGTACATTTGAAAAGGCAATTAAATATTGAGTTTTAAGGGGTTTCTCGATAATACATTATTTATTGTATTACTTTAACTTTACATTATCGTTATGGATAATGCCCCTACCACTTTAGACTAGCAAACAAATCAAAATACAATCGTTAACTCTTATTAAATGCATTAATATGAACTTGTAACATCTTATTTGTGAACGTTGTATTGTAAATTAACATAAAAATGTCAAGAAGTTCCAAGATAGACCTGGGCAAAAAATCAAATATCGAAATTTGTAAAAAAATATTTTTCATCGATCATTTATTCATCCTAATATATTTATTTTAAAAATATGTTAAGAATATAATTTACAACTGAAATATTTACGCGATATAAATCAATTAAATTTACTTACAACATTTTCTATGTCTTACTTTTTTCCTAATTTATTTTCATTCTTATTTGTTTCATTTTCTTTAACTTTAAAACTTTTGGACTATGTACAGGTTATTATTAACTTATTATAATACCACTATCTTATATTATTATCCCAATTATAATATCGTAAAACTTGCACCCAACATGCTCCGATACTGGAAGGTTTATTTTCTAAAAATATTCAACTAAACCATTGTTAAAACGTTTATGGCCCTATTGTAATGCATCATTTACAGAGTGTGTTGAACTAAATACCTAAAAACTACCTGTTTATTGGTTTCTTTACATTGAAAAGAGTTTAGAGACTTGTCCTGTAATAAAACCTTTTTGAATTTATGATACCTTCTCCAGCTATCCTAACCAATTAAATTAAATTAACTTGATACAAAGGTATATAAATTTTACTGTTTTTTTAATAAACCTAAAAAACTAAATTTACTTTTTTAAATTATTAATTTTAAGCTGATAATGTTATTAAAATTACTAAAAATTTGGCCATTTCAACATTAGGTTTTAAAAAAATGATGCAATAGACTGTTTTATTTTAACTAAAATTTGCCTAGATAGTCCTCTTAGGCAAATGCAGAAAAAAATAGAGATGCTTAAGTGCTTTTCAGCTTCTTTGTTGTTTTATTCTAAACCGGCTTTGTCAAAATGTGTTAAAAATCTGGTGAAAATTAAGTTTTATCCTCTATATATTCATACCTTTAAAAAAAAATAACAACTTGACTGCATATATCATATTTATATTTAATATATTTTTAGGACTAGGAAAATGCATGAAATTATTCAAACCGGAACCTGGAAGAAAGTTATTTTGATCATATTTTTTTCCTGTGGAATTCTTTTAACAGTTTCTTATTACGATTACGCCAAACTATTAAATTATCAAGTTTTACTGTCTTCAGACACTAGTAGCGACTATCGATCCATAGATGTAAATAGATCAGATGGTAAGTTTTAATTATTTAGATTTATAATCCTAAAAACAAACTTTATATATATATATATATATATATATATATATATATATATATATATATATATATATATATATATATATATATATATATATATATATATAATATATATACAGGGTCATCCAAATTAAGTGTCCGTCATTGGTAGCTTCGTTATTATTTGAAATACAAAATAGTTTAAATTAGCAAACTAGTAGCATTTTTACGCTCTTTAAGACTGAAGATTAGAAAAATAATTGACAGTCGGGTTTCTGAGTTATACAGCAAAATATCCTTTTTTAAATGAAACACCCTGTATATTTTATCACCATTAGAAAGATCTTTTAAAATCCTTGAAAAAAGTACCTACACATATGATATATCCAATTTTTCATGGTTTCGGCAATATAGCCATCCTCAGAAATTTTTTAAATAAGTAACACCCAGTACATTACATTTCCAATAAATAGATATTTAAGAGAGCTTTACGAAAATACCACATTTGATATGTCTATCTCTTATAGTTTTGGTAATATGGTCATTCAAATCTAAAAATTACGTTAAATTTCCATTATATCACAGCTTTAAGCTAAAAACGGGAAAAATATCTACTATCTTTCAGATTTAAATGGCTATATTTCCAAAACTAAAAAGATAGGCACATCAAATGTGGTATTTTCTTAAAGCTGTTTAAAATATCTTTTTAATGATGATACCATATACAGAGTGTTTTATATAAAAAAATCCAGTTTACTATTAAGCTCCTGAGGATGGCCATATTTCCGAAACTATAAAAAATTGGATATATTACATACAGTCTTTTTTTAAAGGATTTTGAAAGAACTTTCCAATGGTAATAAAATAAACAGGGTGTTCCATTTAAAAAGGGGTATTACTTAGCAACCCGATTTTCAATTGTTTTTTCTAATCTTTCTAAACCTAATCAGTGGGCGGCTACCTATATGTATTTGACGATACCTGGATTTTTGTACAGTGAGACCCCTATACCTACTGTACATGAGATGGAGAGTCACTAAGCTCCAGGTGGCCGACTTGGCGGGCGCTCAGGTAAGACAGGTATCGATTTTTGGCCAATTTTATAAGTATTTGACGACGTCTGCCGCTTTGAAATTTGAAAATATATTAATATTATTATCGGAAAATAACAATGGCAGACCATTATCGCGCGGTTTTCATTGCGGCAGACAATTTTGAAAGTGCTCAAAAAAATAAAATTTTCAAAGTAATTGACCAGATCTGCCATTAATATATTTCATTTATTAGGGTCTTAAAAACTTATATTGATCATGGCAGACGTCTTCATGGTGGACATACTTCAGTAGACAAGAAAATCTTAGCTATTATCCGGTCAGAAGTATGCATAGACTGTCTATAGCTATCTTTCTTTTATTCTCTATGAATCACTATTGTACTCATTCTAGCTTAGAATTATTTCGTTGTGTAGTTACTCGCACTCGAAAAATTCAGGTTTTATACCTGAGAGGGCCAAGGTTCATCCCCACTCTAACGGTTTTTGCCAGATGTTTTCAGTAGATCTCTGAGCCTTCTAACAGTTACTGCGTGTTTCGTGAATTTATTGAATATAATACATAGTGTTGCTTTCTTTTGTTTTATTGATACGATTATTATTATTTAATCTATCCGTGATTATGTCGAGTGAAAAACCAGAACAGAAGTGTGTCTTTTGTAACTCGGTAAAAAATGAAAAATTATTACTGTTTTCAGAAGAGACTATATCAAAATGTAAAAAAGTTTTGAGGTTAAGGAAATTTCATAAATTAAAATACAATGACATTATTTTACCGGACGAAATTTATGATTCAGCATACCATAGTAGTTGTTACAAGACATTTACAGCGTTGAAAAGACAGTATTTGACGACAGATGTTGAAAAAAGACTTCATCACAGTCCAGAAAATCTTTGCCTGCAGTTGAACAGCCATCTACATCAGCTGAGAGCTCAATAATTGTTGATACACTTGTACACGATTCCCTTGAAAAAGATGGAAACCTTCCTGAGACAAAAGAAGCAGAAAAAGAAATCGACGCTGAACTGCCGTTGGAGGAAGGACCATCTGAAAATTTAGCACAATCATCGACTGTTGAAACTTCCGATACTGTAGCTTCTGCAAGTTCAAATTCAAATTTGTGTTTTTTTTGTAACAAAAAAAGAAACAATTTCGTGGTAAAATTGACCCATTACGGGCTTCAGAAAAGGATCAATTTGAAAAGAGTGCCCTGTTAAACTTTAAGGCAGATACTGAAATTTACAATGAAACTCTAACTAAAATACAAAGTGTTCTCTCTCGTCAAGTATACTACCATGACAGTTGCCGGCAAAATTTTAGGAATCAAAAAAGATCACTCGTGAAAAGTCCAGTTCGTACTTCATGGCACATCTCCCGAGAAGTACATGAAACTGTTTATAAAGAAATATGTAATTTAATTGAAGAGAATGTTATAAATCGAGGACGTTGTTATTTTCTGAGTTATTTGCATGAAGAGTATCTTGAAATGTTTAAAGAATTAAGTGAAAGCTCAGACTCAGCATCAATATTTATGGCATCCTATTTGGAAGAAAAGCTTCGCAAGAAATTTAATGGTAAAATTCAAATTTTGACATCTAACAAAAAAAAGTTGTTGCCCCGATAGGTATTTCAACTATTGATGAATCATTATTTGCGCACTTAAAAGATCAAGATATTTTACGAGAAGCTGCTGCCATTTTACGAGAGGAAATTATGGGCATAAAAAAATAAATTGCCTGATAATTTAACCAGTCAGCGGTTGATAAAAGGTGAGTGTTCAACACCACCTATGATTTCCGAATTTTTTCATCAATTCTCGGATGTTACAAACGTAAACGACGGAATTGCGACAGTTTTCAACGTCATGTACAGTCTCTGTCACAGGATATTATATACATGACTCACAACGGTAACCTTAAGACATCTAAACACATCTGCTTAGGCATGGCCTTAAAAAGTCTTACAAGCAGTCGAAAAGTGATCGATATAATAAATCGTTATGGTCATTGTATAAGTTATAGCGCTGTCGAGGAGTTAGAAACAGAAGCCACATTTTCATCGGTTTCACGTACTGAAATATGTCCAGAGGTAATTAATAAAGAAGAAAATCTCGTGGCAGGTATGGCATTTGACAATTATGACCGATTTGTTGATACCAAGACTGGGAAAGACACTCTTCATGATACTGTTGGAATAATGTACCAAAATATTGACCCCAAAGACGCTAACATAGAAGAGGAAGAGGAAGCAGAAAAAGAAGATACTGAAGTTAGTAAACGTGACAGGCCTAGACGACGATCTTTTGAGGCAATCGACTTCGAGTTACCTCAGTGTGCTAAAAAACTCAGAAAAGTTAGTAACATTCAAGCTGAAAGCGAAGAAGAGGTTAACATAATCTTGCATAAAAGTCTTTACGATAAAATTGACAGAGTTTGGATGTTAAGTCATGCTTTGGGATTATTAAATACCCCTATGTGGACGGGTTTTAACAGTAAAATAGTGATTGATAATACTCCACAACAATTGATTACATATTTAACTCCGATTAATCACTCACCGACAAGCAATGCAGTAGTTTTGGCAACTATGCAGCAATGCATGGCAGCCTTGCAAGAGCTAAATCAAAAATACATGCAAGTAACTTACGATTTAGCTATTGCAAAGATTGCATTACAAATTCAAGCTACAGAAAGTAACACATTCCAAAAATTATTCATACACTTGGGACCTTTTCACGTAATGATGTCATATTTTAAAGCAATCGGAAAAGTAATTAATGATTGTGGTTTGTCAACCATCATGGTTGAAAGTGAAATGATTGCTAGTGGATCCGTTTCAAGCTTTATTGAGGGCAAACATTTCAATCGTTGTAAAAGATTACACCCAATGATGGCATTAGGACTACAGATAATGCATTTTAGGTCTTTTTTAACACATAAAAATATTCAAATTTCAGAAGACATCACAGAAGAGATTGCACGGTTACAGAATTGTCAGACATTTTCATTTTTTATTCACAATGACAGCTTGAAGGAACTGTTCGAGGAATACGCAATTTACGAGCAACAAACATTGAATGGTGAACACGGTAAAACAGCTCAATTTTACATGATTTATATCAAACTCGTTGATCATTACTTACAACTAAGTAGGAGCATTCGTGTTGGTGATTTCCAATTATATCTTGACACCTTACCAAAAATAACTAATTTATTCTTTGTACTTAACCATCAAAATTATGCAAAATGGGCAGTCCAATATCATTATAATTTGGTAAAAGTTCCGACTACTCATCCCGGTTTAGAGCAAGATTTTCAAAATGGATTTTTCGGAATCAAACGGACCGATAAGCCGTTTTCAAGGCAACCTATTGATCTTACATTAGAGCAGACCATTAATGCAGATGCTGCGAGAACACTTACTGGTATCTCACATCTCACTCACTCGATTTCAGCTCGTCAACGGTGGGCGAGAAGTCACGATATCCGCTCAAGTATAATTACACACGTATTGGATGAGTTAGGAATTACCAAGAAGCAAGATATTTCACCTGAGTTACAACCACATAACATTAAGAACAGTTGTCAACAACTTGAAAAATTTATTAACGCATTTGATCAATATGTGAATCCCTTCGGCTTAGATTTATCACCCGATCAATTATTCAACATAGGTTCCGGAAAAGCTGCGTCATCTCAAGTGGAAGAGTTCCTCTTAAACATCCAAAAAAATGGCGGAGAGCTACGAACAAATTTCATCTCGGAATGTGCATCTGATTCGAAAAGATTTGAAAAGGCCATCAAAAAGACTCCGATACACAACTTTTCCAGTCTACTTTTAAAAAAGAAATCTGTAAAAATCGGAGGTAAGCAGCAAGAGATCAAGCTACAGCGAGATTTATTTGGACGTTTGTTGGGAATTTCAATGGACCATCAAATTGATGTTCTCAAAATTTTAGCGTATCCAATATCGCCTGTACCTCTTGCTTTATGTCATCTCGATGGTGGCTTCTGCAAAACTGATAAATCCGTTCTTCTAAAATGCCTTGAACCAAATGTTGATCAAGAACCACCACGTAATACAGACGTATTTTTAATCGATGGATTTTTTATTCTCCATTCAATGAAAGAAGTCCCCAAAACATTCGGGAGTATTTCAAAGAAATTTCTGCAAATGGTTTCGAAATATTCCACACGAAGAATTGATGTAATTTTTGACCAATATATATTTCCATCGATAAAAGATAGTGAAAGATGTTTACGACATGAAGCGTCGTTGATTGATTACACAATTTCGGGGCCTGAACAGGTGCGACCGTCAGATTTTTCAAAAGAATTGAAGAATACTAAATTCAAGGAAGCTTTGGTAGATTTTTTTACAAAACACTGGTCTAGTGAGGAAATGAAATCATTTTTGGGTAACCGACAAATTTTCATAAATTTCCGAACTTGTCAATCATATCAAATTGTAGATGACAAGATCCAATCAAGTGTAGTTGAAAGTTTATGTTGTACCTCACATGAAGAAGCTGATACTAAGATTGTGTATCATGCTTGCAATATCACAGAGCAGTCGAATATTGTTATTAGAGCCTCTGATACTGATATTTTAATTATAATGATTGGTAATATGACACGATTACAACATGCCAATTCTAATGTTTGGATGCTCAATGGCACCGGAAATAAGGAAAGGTATATTCACATCACAAAAATTTACAAAGAGCTTGGTGAATTGCTAGCCAAAAGCTTAATCGGCTTCCATGCGTTCACAGGATGTGATTTCAATCCGGCTTTCTTTAATAAAGGGAAAAGAAGACCTTTTACCTTATTGAAGAAAAATACAGAAGTTCAAGAAGCATTTGCTACTCTTGGTGAAGAAAATTTGACAGAGGACCAGTTACAACAGGTATTTAACAGCATTCAAAAGTTTACCTGCCAACTTTATAATGCAAAAAATCTGTTGACGTTGATGATGGAAGATACCAACTTTTCGTCAATAATTATAAAGCTTCCGATGTCAATGAAAATTTCAGCAAAAAAATTTCGAATTTTGATGCAAGCTCAATACCACCATGTAAAAGTGAGCTTTATCAACAACTTCTGAGAGCGCATTATATTTCTACAATTTGGAAAAATGCTTACAAAAAAGAACCTACGACATTGGATCCATTAGAGTTTGGTTGGATAGAGCAAGACGAGAAATTTACATTCAAATGGTTTGAAGGAGATCAACTCCCAACTTCTGTCAGTGATTTAATCACCCAAGTTCCTGGTAAGTTCATAATAATTAATTCTTTACCGAATGTGTTCAGATCAATTTACGATTGACTTTTATTTAATAATTTATGCTTTATTTTTACAGATTCCGAATCACAGGATGATGAAGAGGAGTCCCACCTGGAGACAAATGATTCCGATGAAGATGAATAAAAATTCAAATCAATAAAAGAAAATATTTTTTGTAATTCATGATTCATTTTTTCAATTTTGTTGTGAATAAATTAAAAGAAAAAAATCAAATAAATTGACTATTTTATCATCAAATTTCTAAATTTTAGTCCATAATTTGCAAAATGAAGTATTAATTGCTATGAATACAGTAAGAACGTAAATGATATTGATATGAAACAGGGAACGTCATACAGATACATCTGACCAGATAATAGCTAAGATTTTCTTGTCTACTGAAGTATGTCCACCATGAAGACGTCTGCCATGATCAATATAAGTTTTTAAGACCCTAATAAATGAAATATATTAATGGCAGATCTGGTCAATTACTTTGAAAATTTTATTTTTTTGAGCACTTTCAAAATTGTCTGCCGCAATGAAAACCGCGCGATAATGGTCTGCCATTGTTATTTTCCGATAATAATATTAATATATTTTCAAATTTCAAAGCGGCAGACGTCGTCAAATACTTATAAAATTGGCCAAAAATCGATACCTGTCTTACCTGAGCGCCCGCCAAGTCGGCCACCTGGAGCTTAGTGACTCTCCATCTCATGTACAGTAGGTATAGGGGTCTCACTGTACAAAAATCCAGGTATCGTCAAATACATATAGGTAGCCGCCCACTGGCTCTTAGAC